>CM040241.1:245313547-245471151 GCA_022545495.1 Chrysanthemum lavandulifolium | reverse complement strand
ACGGATAAAATTGCGTTTGTGATGGTTGTGACGGATAAAATGCGGTGTTGATGGTTGTGAGGATAAAATTGCGGTTGTGATTGATACAATGCGGTGGTGATTGTCTTGGATATTGAAAAGCTTAAATCCGACTTGCGAAGAAGTGCTTGAGGTTTGAGGCGATGGGGTGGACGGGTTTGACGAAGACGAGTTGAGGAGATTCATAAACCACATCTCGTTGGGATCTTGAGACATTTTTGTTGTGGATTAAGATGAGGATGATAATATATTTATGGTTGTGAATGAAGTGTGAATGTTTTGGTAAAAATGAGTATTATTTATAAAGAAAATGGTGTATTATTTGGGTTTGAAAAAAAAAAAAAAAAAAAAGTAACCGTTTGAATTTAAACGGTAAATTGCAACGTTTTAATTTTGAAATGCTTTGTCTTTTTGTGTGTCGTTTGAATGACGAGAGGGCAAGTGGCGAGGCCTGTGGTGTCACGGCGAGGATAAAAAAAAAGTGGCGACAAGCCACGCGTTGGAACCGGCGAGCTTCAACAAACTCCATACCCCTTGCTCTAATATCACACAAAAAACGCACACCGCCACCCTTTTCTTATCTCATCTTGCAGTTAACAAAACATATCATCACCTACCTTTTCTTATTTTATCTTCATAAAAGTGTAAAATTCTCTCTTCAAATTACACAACCATACAAACAAATTCGTCCATTTTTCTTATCTCATCTTCATAGCAAAGCACCTTATATTCTCATACAAACTGAAAAAACGGGATAACGGCAAAAACCAAAAAAGGGGATACGGGAGGCTCGGTACCGTGCTTGCGCCGTCATGTCACGTTTTCCGAGACCATTTGGGCTGATCGTGACGGCTCAGGACGTGAAAACGCGAGCCATGGTGTGGAGCTCGCGCCTTGGGTTGTGTTTCTTGGAAACACACCATGCGTAGAGGTATCCAAGGCTTTTAGACTTGTCCATCTCTCATATATATCAATGATTACTTATTGCTTAACAGTTAACAATTACATTATGCTGTTTACTTGTTTATGTCAACTGTCAAGTTAAGCTCGATTCAAATCTAGAGCTAGGAAAATGACGAACAAAAGAAAACGTTTTTTATTGGCTTTTTGACGCATATAAGCGTCCAACTAGATACAATATATTTTAACCAACAACTAGCTGTCCAACTATATGATCATCAATGAAACGCATGCAAAATGATGTGTACAACAACCTTTATAACTATTTATTCAAACATGCTCGTGCATTAGATGCAAGCATGCACCTCCAATATATTACAAACTCGATATTGTCATAAGAAGGGTAGTAACACAAAACAACAATACACCTTCAAAATTGTATCATTTCAAAAGATAAAATATAAATAAATAAAACGAGCCTTGACGTGGCTCCTCCCTAGTTCCATCGATCGATCTCATGCCAAACATTAAGCATATAAATTGTGTAACACTGACGAAACATACATGGGTATAATCCTCAGTTTCTAAATATGTACGTGTAAAATGATTTAAGTCACGTTAATTGATTTAACTTCAAACGGCTTAATATATATATATGGAGCACTATATAGAGCAAATGATTTAATTCGAGGTTACATAATTATAATGTGTGAAACAATAACGGGATGCATCTGTGGTTTGAGACTTTAGGTTTCAAAGACGCTTATTCAGTTTTTACATGTTAAAATCATAGTTTATCCTTAAGTCAGTAGCACATTTTCTCTTTTGTAGTTATTGTTTTTCACCATGAGGACTCTCTAATTCAAGTTAACTGAGCTCACCATTACATTGACTGAAACATCTTCAAGCCCTTTATGTCGATAAAGTTGGTGTAATCGCTTAAAGTTTATTGTATTGAATGTCGTTCAAACTTTTCAATTGGTTTGTAAGCGGAATTTTCCAAAATATGGCCACACTTTCGGCATGAGAAACATTCTTTTAGTTAATCTATACTTCACATGCTACAGTTTTATCCGATCTCCGACTCAGTTGGTTTTGTAAGCGCTAAGAAGAAGATACTTATTCGATATCGCATGACGTCTTTTAAACCAAACTTCTACATTATTTTACGCATAACATCTCGAGACAAACTAATAAATAAATCAGCGTCGTTGGTTATTAAAAAAAAGAATACTATACCAACAAAATATTTAAAAAAAAAAACTTTCACGCAATGAAATATCATATTATCTTGCTTTTCGTACTGTAATTGTTTTGGTTTAACAAATAATCTTGACACAGCAAAAAAAAAAATTAAAAATATTAATGTAACTTTACAAAAATAAGAGTAGTTTAGTTAGAGAAATCTCATTTTTAGGAAAAATTTCGTATGAAAAGGAAAAAGCGAAAATCCGGTTTAGTCACTTTTTCCAATAATTTTTCAAAATATGAAATTTCATTTTCCAATTGAAAAAATGAAAATCTTAATTCTTGTCACTTTTTTCGTTTCCCAAATAAAAACCATTTCCTTTCACATTCTCACTTTTTCGTTTCCCAAATATAACTCCAACTAAACGAATTTTCAAATTCCTCAACTAAAAATTTTTCACCAACTAACTAAACTGCCCTTAAACTACGTGGCATTCCCATTCGTAGGCTAGACTCTTGTTTGGGCACACTCATCGACTTTGAATCCATAACCATCGAACCATATTCACCATCTACCAAACACACCTAACCACCACCGTTCCAACAGATCCGATTTTCCGGTAACCACCTCTATTCTCTCTCTATAACCACGTCACACACAGACACACACTAATCTGTTAATTTCATATATGTTTACAGTTAGTCATCTCATTGTATTATTAATTGCTAATTTAGGTCAAATTAAATATAATTACCGTTGATTATTTAATTTTAGGGTTTCACTTTCAGTTTTAGATCACACGTGTGAATTAAAGCTGTTTATAATTAGTTATTGCAATTACTTGCTAAATTAGGTCAATTTCAAATAGAATAACCGTTGATTGTTCGACGTTAGGGTTTTAAATTTCAGTTTTAGATCACACGTGTGAATTAAAGCTATTTGTAGTAATTTATTTTAGTATTCTTAACGTTACTTGCTAATTCAGTTCCATCCTAATAGAATTACAGTAGATTACTTGAAGTCAGGGTTTCAATTTCAGTATCGTAGTCATTTGTCTATTCTAAGTCGAGATATATCCATTAGTTATGTTAATACTTGTGATGTTAATTTCCAATTCAGGTCAAAGTTGATGATGTAAACTTAGATCTCGATTTCAGTTTTCGAGTAGTGATTGTCTATTCTGATGTGAAAGCTATTTGAAATGAGTTACGGCAATGTGTGTAATGTTAGTTCCTAATTTAAGCTAGGTCAATCTGAATAAAATTACTGTAGATGATGCAAAGTTTAGTGTTTCAGTTTCAAAGCATACATGTCTTGCATCGTATAGTGGTTGTCCAATTAGCGTTATGGTTACTGATGCGGATTTAGGGTTTCAGATTCAGTTTATGACATGCTTCATTTTATCCACTTACCTAGCTTTCCTACTTTTAGTGAGTTATTTCTTTTAGAATAAGATGTGTGCCAATTAGTGATTGATTAGAACACGTGTGAGCCGTTTAGTATGATAGGTCCACATCTCTCTTGTATGCATTATGTTAGAACTTGTGTTTGCTTAAGAGTGTAGTATCCACTTAAGCCGATCTTAAGCGTGATCCGGTGACCACAGCTCACTAGTTAGAGTCAATCGTTATATCATTTCTTATCAGTTTTTCAGCATCGTCTTTTAGTCTGAATTTAAGATATTTGCCATCAGTTATGCCAGCGTTTGGATTGTTGAATAGAATTACTGTTGATGCAAATATAGGGTTTCGATTTCATTCTGTTTCTAATTTCAGTTGCTAATTTAGGTCAATCTAAGTCAGAATTACAGTTGATGATGAAAAATGTTAGGGGTTCAGTTGAGGTTGAGTCCGTTGAGATTATACCTGTTTTGCGTCTTGAGTGATTGTTTATAAATTAAAGCTCTTTGCAGTCCATTTATATAATCTGGTTATAATTACCGCTAATTATACAAATGTAGAGTTACAATATCCGTTTCAGAGCTCAAGTGTTTTGCAATTTGTAGTGACTGTGTATTTGTTTATTTTAAGGTGAATGATAAGGGAATTGTAGTATGGGTTTGTCATCTGCTGCTACTAGTACCACTCTCAATGAAGCATTGAAGTTTTGCATATTTGATTTGCGAAGGGGACAACATGAAGGGGAGGAATTGGAGAAGATTTTGTTCTTCTTTCCGGCTGATTTGCCGTTTCCGGCTCAACTTTCTGTCATTGGACTCAGTGAAGGACTCATCACTTTCACAAGGTCAGCAGCCGACTGATTAATGTCTAATAGTCCGCAACTATGTGTTTAATAGTGATGTCTACTAGCGAGAAGTGGTATTGAGTCATTGTCGAGAAGTATCTTTGTTAATGTTAACACTTCAGTTTAAATATTCTACATTAGCTTATTTTGATGTTTTCAAACAAAAGAGTTACTGATTTGTAAAACTGCTGTTTCAGAATTTTTTCTCCTGAAGCAGCGTGTGAGGTTATAGAAGCAGAAATGAATTCACATGTTTTCTTTGAGGCAGAGCCTGATATTTGGATGGTAATGGTAAGTATATATGTATTTTGGAACATTATTAATGCTTGTTATCGTATTCCATAATTCAAGGGAAGTGTATTCGGTTGTGTGTATACCCTGTTTGATCATTGTTAGTCATCAAATAAGAAGGTTCAACGATTGCCTAAATCTTACAAAGTTGATATGCTTTACCATGCTCTTATGTAAGTGGCTACATGCAATAAAAGTATTAGGACATATTGAGATGTAAGTTCATCGATAATCACATTGCTTGTCTTTCTTCCCGTGCTTCTCTATGAAAGTTTCTATTTCATGGACAGCTACATTTTGTCGCATATCATTTAACCTCCCACATAGTTTGCAAGTACTCATTTATTTTGACTTCACTCATAATGACAACGGAGTTTCCATATCCCATCCCCATTTATACTATCTCACTTTTAGGACAATTATTTTACCTCCCTGTTCATGTGCATTTCTTTAGTGATATTTGAGTGCAACAATTTTAATCAGGCTGTACCTTGTAGGTGGTTGCAAAAAGCAAAGAGACAGAAGCCATCTGGAGAATTGAATCACTACGCAGTGTTCTTAAGGAAGTACACTCTCTTTTTGTTATGTTTCATGGCTCTATAAGAGTGATGCTTGATAAAGAACCTGGTGGAGGGCTAATTCGTAGTCATTTGTATACCTTCATCATGGATTATCTTAGTGGTAAGCCCTTTTCTGAATCATGTCTCACATGAATCATATAGAATCTGTATCTTTCTTCTCTTTTTAAAATATTTTTATTGGAGGTCGCTTTGTCAGCGTATATAAAACGTTCTCCATTGGAGTTGTGGTGCTGCGGTAATGCTGAAGTTTCTGTTTCAAATGATTTTTCAATGGATTTGTGCTACTGGAGCAATGATGAAGTTGCTGTACCTCTCTCTTATTTATGCATTTTGTCTTTGAGGCAGATTTTCTCATGGGCACCAAATTCCTGTTACCTAATTTCCGTGACTCATTAAAGGAGCGTGGGACTGTACAGATGTTGACTGTAGGACGCGAGGCTGCTATTGAAGTACAGGTTAGATAAACATCTAACATCATGCATCTTATTTAGTATTTTAGGTCGTCTTATAAATCTTATAAGCACATAGCATTATAGTTTTGCATAAAATTGCAAAAGCATTTTGTTTTGCTTTAAGCCTTTTCTTTAGAGAGGTATTAGGCTTAATTTCTGTATAGTCAAGATAAGATGAGTTTGCTGGTATTATCCATCTAGACTCTAGAGTGAATTTTGTTACGGTTTGTGCTCACCAAACCTTGCTTTTATATAGGTCTCTATATGCCAATAGTTGGGATCACATGGTACTAAATTAAATACCACTACCTAGACCAGGCGACATTCTTATTTGCTACCGACACAGGCCACTTAAGTAATAGATTCCATGTGTTTTAAGTCTACGTCATAGTGAACTCTACTAGGAATGTCATAGTACTGACTTCTAATAAAGTAACATCTCAGTTAATGTAAATACTGTATTTTGAATTACACACTATCTTATGTTCATTCCTTTGTATTTACTTATATGCGGCTGAATATTTAGTGGATTTTTACATGGATAAATGTTGGACGCCAAAAACAGTTTTTCCACTCCCACCTTTTTAGCCTGGTTCAACATCTCATTGAGCTGCAGTTCGTTGATTCATGAATGTCTTATCATGAGGTTCCATGACCCACTCACCCACATCTTATAATTTCTGTCCTTTACATGTTTACATTACTTTTAACTGCAAATTCTGTCAAATGTTCTGTCTTTGTCTCATAAGCCTAAAAATTTCGTATGTATGGCTTGGCTAAGTTTGTTTGTCTTCATTTCTTTTATTGGCCATCTAGGAGATATACTCAATTTCTTTTGTATTTAAGCTAAACTATATATTGTTTGTGCAGTCTCTTGTTGGAGTACTGGATTCATGCATGGGGAACACTTCTGGCTACTCGGTTATCTTATTCCAGGACCTGCTGGTCTCTACAACACTGACCCCTGTATGTTGTATCTGTGATTTTAAGCTTCTCTCTCTTTCCTCAGATACCTCTTTCTTTCTACATATATGCTGTAAAACTGTCGCCACTGTTTTCTTTCATGCTTTTGTTGACGTAGTATGATATTTATTTCAATGTGTGGGACTCTGGATTGATAGTCGTTTTTAATGTCTTTCAGGATGACACTGTTAATCTATTTTCATACGGTGTCCTGAGGTTGACCCCCCCTGTTCTATCTTCTGGAGGAAGTACCTGGTCTTATTTGCGTAAAGGGAGTATTTCTTCCCATGCTGAACCTGGCTCTAGGATGGCGAATAGTGGGTCAGCTTTGGATCGGTTACATGGGTTCCAGGATAGCTCATCTGCAGGAGGTGATAATTATCGCATTGTGAGGCCCTTACAACATGGCAAGTGGTCCAGAGGAAAGGATGGCTTTCTTGTTACTGATATTTGGGGTGTAGAAGTTGGTAACTTGGTCCCTACCACCCCAACAGTATGGCTTCAGCAAACAGAGCATAAGATGTACCTGTGTGCATATCAGCATAAAAGCCTTACCATTATTCTTCTTATACCTGTTACATCCATGCTCAACGGGAGGAGGAATCTCCATGTTAAAGCAACAACTTCTTGAAAATGTCAGTTTTCTTATCTTGCTTTGTGATTATACTTCCTGCTCTTGAACACATTTCTAAGCTTCTTGTTTCTTATTAGTTTGAATCCTCATCTTAATCATCATATTTTAACTATATTGCTGCAGCAGCAGCCTATGTTTGATTGTTTTAGATGTTAGTATGTTACCAAAACTCATATAATTACTTTCTTGTGGGCTGTCACAGGATTGTTTAACAATTATCTCGGCTTTTTTCTTGTCTTTCTGGTGAATGTGTGCATAATTGCATGTCTGTAATTAAACCAGACATGTATTTTCACCATGTCTGCTTATTAATAATTGATATAACTGATTTTTTTAGCAGTTGCCAAAATGTTTTGACCTCAAAAGGCATGTATGCCCATTCTAATCACAACCAGGGCATTTTTTTTTAATTTTTTTTTTCATTATTCGTGATATTTGAGAAACTTACGCTAAAGGAATGTTTGTGCTATTGCTTGAGATATTTCGTCAAAGGTGTCTCATGTTGCCTTCATAATATTCTAGTTGTTTACTGTGTCAACTCTTATACACTGAAAGAGCATGTTGATTAGGCGTAGCATACACCAAAGGGCGTGGATTCTTTCGTCTTATGATAGGAAATGAAGCAGAAATGTGGGACTGATGAAGGCAATCAATAGTTTATAGATTCTGTTTTTTTTTTTTTTTTTTTTTTTTTTTTTTTGCACTTTCAAGCTTAAAACTTCTATATTGACCATTCAGCCTTGACAGTATATTTAGCTAATGGTTGATGGTTACTAGAGAAGCTTCGGGAAACAAGACACTTTACATAATGGTTACCAGTTTTCCACAGTAAGAGTACGACACCCTGTTCTAAAAATGTCTCAGTTCAAGAAATTTTTGTTACAGTTAATTGATAGAGAAGATTTGAAATTGAATGCAATCGTTCCTATTCCCCAACTAGTTCGATAGAACTTGCATTGAGTTGAGTGTTCATATGTCTTTATTTCAATAAGTATCATACTATCATTATGCTATCCTTGAGATACAGACCAGTATTGACTTTGTCTCATATTTCAGTAGGTATTATCATGCTATCCTTGAGATAGAGGCCAGTATTGACTTCTGAGTCTGAAAGAAATTATTAAATGCTCATGTTAGATGTATATCTGGAAAAGCTAGATATTCTAGTTTTGTTCTGGATCAAGCAAATTTAAACGTCACACTTCTGTTAATACTCTTTTTCCCCTTGCATTCTCTTTTGTTTTACTTACTAAATGAATTCTTACTTTTCCTATATGCCAGGCATCTGCAAAGATCTTCAAAGTTGAGGAGAAGCTTGCAAAGGGATGGGGTGGTGAGAATGCTTATCATGTCAAGGGGTATCGTTAGTTGCTAGTGGATGGTGACAGGAATATATCTCGGCTTCTCCGCCTGGAAAAGTAACAACCCTGACAAAGGTTAGAATGACCCTGTTAATCGCTTTAATATTTGTAGTTTAGACTGCACACTGGTTATAGTGCAATATGTAGGATTAATTTTGATGGTTCGTTACATTATACAGGCTATAATACTTGTAAAAGTGCGTGAAAATGTGAAAAATCAGCTACAATAATATCTGCCTATTTGGACTCTTGTGGTGCTTAAAACACAAGGGATTAGCTATTTTAAAAGACTTAAGAGTGTCTTCTAAGTTCCAATCCATTTGACCCGTTGTCATTTTAAATTAATTTTTAGATATAATATGATGATGTAGTTGACCCATTGGATTTGAAACACATCCCAAGTATACACATTCATAAATCCTAAGTCACTGGGTTAAAATTGCCACCTGTGTCACGTATTTGAAAGTTTCCTGAATCCTGATCATTATACAGTGCATCTACTAAGAGAAAAACTGCCAGGTGTCTGTAAATATAATGCAGTGGTTAACTGGCATGTTGTAGCTAAGCTTGATGTGCAATTACTCCACAGGAATCATTACTAGCCTTAAATAAGGTTCGAGAGGATGTTGATTTGGAGAAAAGCAGAACAAAAGGGGATGATGGCGTAGATCATGAAAAGGATTTAGAAATATGCATTAGAGCAAAAAACAATGCCTGGGTGATTGCTCGGGCTACAAGAGGGAAGGAACTATATATAGTTCTTGAGAAGGCCAATGAAACTCTTCTCTATGCCTCAGAAGCTGTTGAGAAGTTCAGTGACAGGTACGGTTCTTTATTGCTGATATTTTCTCTATACATTTAAACCCTTTTTTGGTAAAATGTGAAATATATTAGCACCAAAACAATAAACACAAGTCACCCATGGCATACCATGGACGGTCCCATGGCAAGATAAGATGACCAAGAGATACCAAACACCACATGCAAATCAAATTATACTAAAAACATAATTGAGACTACTATCTAAAATTCATTCAAATGGACCAAAACCAAATATCAGAGAAGCCATATCGTTGTCACCGAATTCTGCTAGAGGTTAAAAAAAATTGTTAGTACAAACTGCTAGAGGTTAATAGTTTATCTTTAAACAAAAATGTGGTTTATTTATTGATAAATTGTTTGCTAATAATCTAATATAGAAGAAGTTGAATTTAGGTCACATGTTAAGAAGAATTACTGGCATTAGATGTGTACTTGGCATAGAATATAGAAATTGTCTAGAAGAAGTTGAATTTAGGTCATATGCAGTATGAATTTTCTATGTATTTAATTGGTTATTATCTTATGCATTTTATGAGGTTATTATCTAATCCGGTTGGCCCTAGTTGGGACCCGAGAAACTTAATATTTAAGGAGATTTAATAGTACTGGGACAAATTTGGTTGGATTTCTTTTCGTTGAAGACTAGACTAGTTCTAAATGTATACTACAATTTGAACTTTTATTCCGACTTTAATCAGTATATATATTTTGAGGGTGTTTGGATTAGCTTATTTATAAGAACTTAGGGTAAAATTCAAGTTCTGTTTATTTGCTAAAATGTGTCACAAAATCCTGAAGATTTAGTTATTGCTTTTTTGAAGAGACCAAGAATTATATAACATAAACAATAAGCTCCAAGATAATGTTAATTTTGTTTTTTTAATCATGTAGGTACTGCAATGGAGCGTTCTCATTGGATTAGGAATTACTGGAGCTAATACAATTCATCTTGCATCAGCTCCATGAAGTGTTATTTATATCCGATAGTACAATTAGACAATTGAAATATGCACATAGTGTTTAGTGTTCTAACGGCTCAAAAAGACATGCACGATAAGGTAAGGAGCTGTATGGTCATAGATTTCAGGACTGATTTGTATACGTTAAGAAATAGCCAGAGTAGTGGTATCATAGTTCACGGACCTCGTAATGCTCTCTAGATGAACATGGAATTTGTTATGAAGTGGACCCTGGAATATGGTTAATTAATTGTTAATAAGCATTCCTTGTGTAGGATCTTGTACATTTTTTCGGTTTTTTGTACCAAGAGTTTGATAAATGAACTTTAGTGTTTGAGGCAATTGACAAAACATTACGCCAATTTTGGAGTAATAACACAATGGTGAAAATGTCCTTGTTTGGTGATGTAATTGTGTTTGGGGTCATGTCAAAGAATATCTGTTAACACAGTGCATATTATTTTAATAAAACGGTTGTTTAATCATATTTTTTTTGTGTGTGGCAAAAAACAAATCTGCAGCATGTTGCGTGATCTGATCCGCTGAGAACTGTATACCAGACTAAGACTTGGCGAGTTTGAGCTCAACTTAATGGTTTGAATTTATTGATCAAAAGTCAAAATTCTGTCATATGAAATAAGTTTGGCCAAAAGCATTGATACATACCTAGTACTCGAAAAACACATGTGGTTATTCTGACGATGATAGAGGACTAAAACGTAAGCTCAAATTAAATGCACAATTCATTCGTCGTTTAACACATCACGTTGACATTTTCTCACTCCTAATTTCAATTATTGATTTTGACACACGTATTGATCTTGTAGGTAGGCATGTTTTAGGCTACAATTTAAGCATGAATATCATTTCTTTATTTACTTAGCTCTTACAAACCTGAACTCCACTCACTTGCTCCAGGCTTTTTAAAAAAAAATTTAAACTATGAACTTGCAAAAGTTCACAATGATCGATCTGGAACTCTAATGACTTGACATAAGTACTGTTAATATGAAGGCCTATGTCAAATTGGCAAAACTTGATGCTTATTCCGGCCGCGTATTTATAATCTTCATTTGTTGTATATTTTCAACTTGTTCTATTATTTTGAAGCAAACTTGAAGTATCATCTGGTTGAATCTGAACTCGATCAAAGCTTGAATCATTGCATACATATGTTATGTAATGCATAGAAAACGTAAAAATGATCACGATAATTATATATACTACTCTGCAGTAATTAATGGATGATTGGCTTCTATCTAAAATATGGTTGTTATAGCTTTTACTTATTTTTTATATTTATCCTCTTAAAAGGAAGTTTATGATCGACATGTGTTAATACTTCACAGATCACACCATTTTTCTCTCCTTAACACTCGTTATTAGTTTGCTACTAGTACTGTATATGGGTAAGAAAACAAAAAGTGGTAAAAAAATAATTACTTTCTGGTTCATTGCCATGAATGCCATCCTTTATCCTTGGTGCACCTATGTATTTTTCTTGGGCTTATTCAACTAAAAATTTAACTGTCCCGTGCTTGTCAGAAAATTAAAAAATAAAAATAAAAATCATAATGTGAAGCAAATATAGACCAAATTCTGTAAAGCCACGAAAAGCACTTGTTCAAAAAGGCAACATTTAGTATTGTAAAATTGGTTCTAGAAAACTACAGTTGATAGTTTCCATCGGTTTTGCAAGTTTTGTAGCAGTTCTGCCACGTTCTGATAGCCTGAGACAAGGGTTACGAGACCAATGCATGGTGAATGTTGTTTGGCAAATTTGTGTGTCTTCGAAGTCTTTTGACTCTTTGTTTCATAATTTCATTTTATATTATTGTTTCGAAAAGTTATCTTTAGTTGGCCACATGTTTAACATCTAGCGTATGTAACATTTGCCACTAGTCGACTTCTTGCTTAAATTTAATTATATGACCCATCAACGTTAAGACTTAAGTTATAACGCCCCCCTCTAACTTTTTATGCGCCAATGAGTAAGGTGAGCTTTAACAAAACTCATGGACACTAGGTTAATCTCAAGCTACCATCGACAATTTATTGAGGTCAAAGCTCATGAATATTAGGCTAATCTCAAACTACGCTTTGTAAAGCCTTCAAGAGGCGGATTTGAGAGTGTTCGATAATATGCACCAATGATTTCTGTACGAGTAAATAGAATAGATACGTACCTGATATTTTTCACCCAATCTGCTTGGTCTTTGCGAGAACCGCATGAATCACTACACTACTGTATCGAACAAAATATAATTCATCGTGATAAGCAGTTCTATTTATTTCCGTTCCATAGGTTTTATTTTTTAACTGTTGATTCAAATGATGGGTTCGTTGGATTTGATACCGGATTTTGATTGAAAAAGTGTATAACATAGAAATAGGGATGGTCTAGCATTTTATATTTCTTTATTTATATTGACCGGAATTTTTTTATGTGCTTGTTACAAAATCTCACAAACTCGATAATGAGTCATGTGAAGCATTTTTTTGAGTAAATGGTTATTACCGGTGAATATATTAATAAAATAATATAAGTTAAGTACATGTAGAATGGTTATGAGACACTCTAGAGCTAAAAAGCAAACTATGTGTTTAAATAAGTTCAAAACATAACAACCAAGAAACATCTAAGCAAACCATCAAAATACGAGAAACAATTATAAACCAAGACGGTGTTTTAGCTTCCATGAATCATATTATCCGCCATTCGCTTCAACACTTCAAAGGTGCCAAGTTTTCCTCATTTTGTCAACTCGAGCAGACTTGAAACGAAGATACGCCAATTTTAATCTAATGACTTTTAATATAGAATCAGAAACCTTGGCAGCTTGTTTTTCACTTTTGCCATACACTCTACTGTTTCTTTCTAGCCATATGTAGTACAAAGTGGCAGCTACAATAACTCGACCTATAATGCTCGTAAGTCTTTCTGTTTAGAGATAGGAATAAGCCACGCCATGATATCCTCCCAAGTATGTGAAATAGAAGGAAGATCAGCAACTTTCAGCATATTGAATGGCCATTATCCCTTTAGGCATAAGTGCCTCATGCTTTGTTTTATGTTAGCTATTCTTGCTCCGTGTGTATCGAACTCCTTCCATTCTTTACACTAGCTTTTATTCCCTCGCATGAAGGTTGTAAAAGGTTTGTGGGTAGATCCACCAACCTCATCACAATCCTAACTCTACTATGTCACCAATCTCTTATGCTAACATTATCCTCTTACGAAACCGAATATAACCACTCTACTCATGGACGGAAATTGAACACGTCTATTGGAGGGGCAAAACGTGTATTACTTATTGTAAGGGTGCAAAATAGTTAGGTTTGTTTATGTTTTATTTATTTATTTATTTATTATTTTTAGTATATGTGAATTGGTGGTGATATTTTAAATTGAAAAGCGTATGGGAGCTCCAACCTAAATGGCTAAAGTCCATACACTTGAAACAGGACCCAAAACAAGCACACCAAGGCTAAGCCCTAACTTTCTGGGAAGCATCTTCCTAGGCTAGACACAATCATGGTCACGCCTGATAAGCATGAGTCATGCTACGACTCGTCTGGAAACCAAAGCCAGGACCGTTGCAACAACCACCATGTGTCATTACCTCATTCGAGTAAAAGTAGTGTTGTGAACATTTCGCATATCGCAATATCGTACATGGGATACCTCATGAATCCATCTAACCCAAGGATGACACTTCACGTGTCATCCTTGTCCCTAATCTAGATAACAACCATGTGGACATCCTCAAACTATTGGATCGCATCCACGGGCTACACAACCCTAAGCGCATCCTATAAGTATATCGGGCCATTTCCTTGAAATGAATCACGTCATTCTCGACTAAACTTTACACACACTAGTCACCTCCTGCGTGTTACCCCAACTCGTAGTCGATCACACCTTGGGGTCCTTACCGATCGTGGGAAACAGAACGAGTAACTACCCTTAACCTTCAATATGTACCTTACGTAAACACAAAGTAAATAATACTATACTTAAAATTAGATTTTTTGAAAAAGCCACATTCATAATTAGTCTCTGATAAGGATTTAAAACGTTTGTTTTAAGGGGTAATTTAGTCTCTAAACTCGTATATATTTGATCAATTATTACCCTAAATCGTTTCTTTTCGCATTATAGGTACTTTGGGAGCGAATGTCGGAAAGGAGCAAGTTTTGGGCTTATTTGGACAAGAAAACAAAGAAAATGATCAAGTTGCGAAAACGTCAGGAAAAGGAGGCCTGACGGCGTCACAATCCCAACGTGACGCCGTCACTTGCAAAATCAAGTTTCCAGATAATGTAAAAGTTTCAAGTGACGGTTCAGACTATTGTGATGGCCTAGAGCTGAAGGCGTCACTACCAAAGGAACAGTGCACGACGGCGTCACAAATTACAAGGCGACGACGTCACAACGACGACACAACTAAGGACAAAACCCTAATGAGGCGAGCTGACGGCGTCACAACCATAAAGTGACGCCGTCACAATTGTATAACTATATATATTTTTCGTATGTTTTCTATTAAATATGTAACATCTTGGAGAGATAACCTAGGGCACAAATTTTAGAGATCTTGTAAGGGTTTTTCAACCTTCAAACTTCATGTTTTATTGAAGTTAAGTAGTTCCTCTTTAATCATTTAATATGTCTATGTGTTGTTTGATTATATGTGTTTCTTTTCTTCACTTAACATGCTTGGATAAATTATCTAGTATTTGCTTAGTATTGAATGAAACCTAGTTGTTAATTATTGATTATCGTCTCTTGTTTAATTAGTTGACTCGCGTTAGGGTTTGGAAAAGCGGCTTTATCTTTAGTATATTAGCTTGTACATCTGACTAAGCGCTTTCTTCACTAGAGTGCACTAGTTGTTTTATTCATTATATTTATTGCGTGAATTGTGGTTTGTTGATATTAAGAAGTCTTAGTTAGGCGACATATTCTGATTGGTGACATTAAAACCGCTTAAAGGAGATTTATACATTCATAGAGTTAGGGATTTCGCACAACCCTACAACCAATATTAAGGAATACAATGTGCTAATTAAAACAAGGACGTGACAATTCGACTAATCAATAAGAGATAACTAGGAAGTAAAGATATTCTAAGTAAACACATTTATCTACCATAAGAAGTTACCACTTTACTTCTCCGTATAATTAGTTTTTGTTAGTTTAGTTAATTTTTTAAAAACCAAACTCTTCAAACCCCGATATATTTTAATTGCTTTTTAAAAAATATAAAAATACAAAAAGAATCATCCCTCACCTTTAGACCTAATTCGTCATACACTTCGGCCTTCACAACACTATTCCCCTATATAATGATCAATCCCCGGTGTCTTGCCTATACTACACTACAACGATTAAATACACTACCTAGGAGGATTGTAAAACTTTTGTAGTTTTGTAAAATTCCGCTATCAACTTTTTGGACGCCGCTGCCGGGAATAGTTTAGGTTTCGATTTCTATCTCGTTTAGGTCTATTCATTAGGTTCCTATCACGTGGGATTTTTCTTTTTCTTTTGTTAGCTTTCTCGTAGTCTAACTTTTCTTTGTTCCCTTTGTTCGTAACTCTTATCATCTGCCATCATGGTGGATGATATTATCTTTGACCATGCATAACCAAATAATCGTGACCCACCAAATAATCGCGACCCACCCGAACCACCTCGAGCCCGTAATCTAGGTGAGCACTCTAAACCAAGCCACCAAGGCTATCGAAACACCATTGAGCTTCCACAACAAGCCAATGTGTCTCCCTTGCGATTCGACACCATCCGGTTAGTGCAAAACGGTTGTGCATTCCATGGAATTCGTTCCGAATATCCAAATCAACATCTCAAGGATTTTCTTAAAATCGTTGACTTAATCGATCTTGATGTTGGCACTCAGGAGACGACGCGCTTGCGTCTCTTCCAATTCTCTCTACGTAATCAAGCTAGCAATTAGCTTGAGCGTCTGCCCGCATGATCCATCTCCACTTGGGATGATCTTACTTCTTGTTTCCTCGCACAATTTTTCCCACCGAGGAGAACTACTAAGTTAAGGAATGATATTTTAATGTTCCAACAACGTCAAGATGAAACTCTTTACGAAGCGTGGATTCGTTTCAAGGACTTACTCCAAAAAGTCCCTTATCATGGCATTGATCTTTGGCTCAAAGTCCAAATATTCTATGATCATGTCAACCACTCCACAAGGCAAACCATTGATCATGCGGCCGATGGTATGCTTCGTGATAAGAATGTGGAAAAATCGTGGGGTATTATAGAGGATCTCGCCCTCTATGACAACGAATGTTGGAATGACTCTCGCGAGTTGAACAAAACCGTCAAGGCAATATCCTTGCCTTCTAATGTCTCAAGCATTCCCGATCGTAGAATAATTGAACTTGAAGACCAATTCGAATTCCCAATGAGTTCCTACGAAGCTCCTAAACCTTGACGTCAAGTGAACAACATCACTTTTTCATGTGAATTATGTAGTGGTCACCATGACACTCACGATTGCATGAAACTCCCCGAACAAGCTTTTGCAGACTATGCATCTTCGCGTACCGACAGAGCGAGAGAAAAGTGGTTCACTTTCAAATCCAATCAAAATACTATAAGTGATTCTTATAACCCCTCTTGGAGAAATCACCCAAACTTTAGGTGGATGCAAAACCAAAATTCGTCTAAAAACAAATTTTCAAACCCACATAATCATTTTTAACCAAGCGGTTCGTCCTCAAATCGTCCCTTTAATAACCCTTCCATTTCCAACAATTTAAATTATCTTGAAGGATTGGAATCCAATTTTATGACATCTCAAGAAGTTCGTTTATCTAAATTTGAAGTCGGTTTCAAACAAAAACAAAGCGAGAAGACAATTAAAATTGATGACTTGTTGAAGGCTCTCAACAATCATGTGGTGACCCCAAGTAAATCTACCAAAAACATGAATGGGGGTAGTGAAATCAAGGATCCCTCATCATCATGTTCACTTTGTTAACACTATCACTTTACTACCACCACAAAGGAATGACAATGAGGAAGAAAGAGAGACCTTGACCGGAGAAACAAGTGACACTAAGGAGGAAACTAGGGATGTTAAAAGCAATAATGAAAGAGAATTAGGAGTTAATTACTTCGACAAGTTTCCCACAAATGATGAATTGGCTTACTATAGGTATTTGATTCATGATCCTCGCCCATACTATTATAGAAGAATCCCAATCATTGTAGGAGGCAACCCTTCAAACGTTAGTGTGCCATGTAATATAGGACATGTTCATGTGTGAAAGGCCTACATTGACTTTAATTCTATAATAAACATTAGAGTTAATTACATAAATGGTCTTGTCGGGTTTTACGGATTTAGTCCGTAAACTTTATTTTTTGCGGATCTCGTCCCTATGGCTTTGACCCATTCTGGGTTTGGTCCTTGACCACTTTTACATTAGTTTGACCGTCAGTGTGTGTTTAAATGGGTGAATTGGCGAAACACCCTCTATTGTATGGTCCCTGTGGTTTGTAGCATATCACAATTTGGTCCCAACCTTTTATTATTTATTCAACTATTTAGTTAATATTATCAATAATTTTTTATTTCAAAAAATTTTGTCCGAATTTTTTATAAAATTTTTACGAGATTTTTTATAAATTTTTTTACAATATTTTTATGATATTATTAATAATTTTTACGAGATCTTTTTATAAAATTTTTTACGAGATTTTTTATGATATTATTAATAATTTTTTTATTTCGAAAATTTTTTTGTTCATTTTTTAAGTAAGTTTTTCACAGATTTTTTTAAAACTTTTTTGACAGATTTTTTAAAATATTTTTGAACTTTTTACGAGATTTTTTTTATATAAAATTTTCACAAAAAGCTTTTTAAAAAATTTGGTAATTAATAATTTTTACGAGATTTTTTTTATAAATTTTTTACGAGATTTGTTTTATAATTTTTTTACGAGACTTTTATGATAATACTAATAATTTTACGAGATTTTTTCTATAATTTTTTTTAGGATATTTAAAAAAAAAAATTTACGAATTTTTTTATGATATTATTAATAATTTTTACGAGATTTTTTTTATAAATTTTTTTTGAAAAAAAAAGTTGACATAATTTCTGTAAAAGTTTTGACATAATCTGTCAAAATTTATTTTTGTTAATTAAAAAAAATTGTTTAAAATTTTAAAATTTTTAATCTGTTAAAAAATTTAAAAAACAAATTAAATATTAAATTTAAAAAAATTGTTAAAATATTAGATTTTAATTTGTTAAAAATTGTTAAAAAATATTATTTTTAAAGTTTTGACATAATCTATTTAAAAAATTAAAGGTTTTTAAGTTAAAGGTTTGACATAGGTTTTAAAATTTAAGAAAATATTTGTTTTAGATTTTAAAGTTTTAAAGGTTTGACATAGGTTTAAAAATAAATAAATAAATAAATTTAAGACAAACAGCGAGGACCATATGCTAAGACAAATTAGTACCTAGAAGAGACCCGATACTAGAAAAATAAGCAATTTTACAGGAAGATTTTGGGGGATGCATGTATTTGTAGGAAATTTCACTTACATCACGGGTTTTTTAATAGTGGAAGATACTAGTTCGGCAATAGATCCATGCTTATCACATGTTGTGTTAGGAAAGCCGTTTGTGGAAGTTTTCAATATGACTTATGACCCATCACTTGGAGTAGCCAAATTCGTGGATGAGAATGATGAGATTACTTATCAAATGCCCCATAAAGTTGAGCAATATAGACTAATGCAAAATTTAGAAAAAGATTATACGAAATCGATCTACTATGGTGATATTGTCCTTGTTTGGTGATGTAATTGTGTTTGGGGTCATGTCAAAGAGAATATCTATTAACACATTGCATATTATTTTAAGAAAAAGGTTGTTCAATCATATTTTATTATTTTTGTGTGTGTGTGTGTGCGCAAAAAAAAAAAAAAAAAAAAAAAAAAATTGCGGCATGTTGCGTGATACAAATCCTTTGAGAGCTTGAGCTCAACTTAATGGTTTGAATTTAAACTCGGGCTCAAATGCTTGTAATGTTCGGTAAAAAACTTGAATATATTGATCAAAAGTCAAAATTACATCCTATGAAATAAGTTTGGCCAAAAGCATTCATACATACCTAGTACTCGAAAAACACATGTGGTTATTTACTTAGCTCTTACAAACCGAACTCCACTCACTTACTCCGTTTTTTTTTTTTTTTTTTTTTTTTTTTTTTTTTTTAAATTTAAACTATAAACTTGCAAAAGTTCACAATGATCGATCTGGAACTCTAATGACTTGACATAAGTACTGTTAATATGAAGGCCTATGTCAAATTGGCAAAACTTGATGCTTATTCCGGCCGCGTATTTATAATCTCCATTTGTTGTATATTTTCAACTTGTTCTATTATTTTGACGCAAAATTGAAGTTGTTAGATTATTTAAACCTCATGGTATAACTTTATTTATCATGCAATATATATAGATACAAGAACAATATGTGTCACACCCCAATTACATTTTGCGGCGGAATGGAATACTTGGGATGATTGTCATAACATCAAAGTTACTGATTATATCGAGCGACCTAAAGTGTCGTTTGAAAATATCGTTTGATTAAGTAAAATAATCGAGTTTACAAAGAAGGTCCCAATAGATTTCCAAAGTACCAAAATAAGTTTGTTACAATCAAACGATAGTTAAGTGCATAAAATATATGTGAGACGCGTCGTCACCGCGACTCTATGATGAGTCCACATGCATGCCATGAAGTGAATGCCTTAGATACATGAGATAAAACATGCTAAAAGTGTCAACACAATGATTGAGTGAGTTCATAGAGTTTGTTTAACATGTAAAGCTTTTAATGAACGTTCATGCGGCAAAGGCAAAGTTTTTGGTCATTGAGAATAGTCCACAAAGCAAAGGCATTGTAAATCCACTCAGTTCCAAGTTCCGCCCATACAAAACTTGCAACCTGTGTGTTCACAACCCACTGCCAAAAAGTAGTAAGTCTAGTAGTCACGTACACGTTGTCATAATAGTTCACAAAGCAAAGGCATTGTAAATTCACTCAGTTCCAAGTTTCGCCCATACAAAACTTGCAACACGTGTGTTCACAACCCATTGCACAAAATATAGTGTGTCTAGTGGTCAAGTATCTGTTGTCATAATAGTTCACAATATAGCACCACGTATATAATAATTCGGGAATGCTCGAACATGGGAGACTTGCTTTGCTCTAACAAGGGAGACTCCTTTGTCACTCGACCACCTAGGCGAGAATTATTGAGAACGCTCCACCAATAAGGCGAGACTTTAGAACGCTCCACCGATATGGCGAGACTTTGCACACTCACCAATAAGGCGAGAATTATTGAGAACGCTCCACCAATAAGGCGAGACTTTGCACACTCCACCAATAAGGCGAGAATTTGTATTGCTCCGTTAACATAGGGAGTCTTTGCACACTCCACCAATAAGGCGAGAATTTTTAGGTCATAGTACGTACGGTTCAATAAGTTCATCAAGTCATAATTTCGTATTTAAGTTCAAGGGTTCCATTCAAAAGTTCGGAATTAAGTTCAAGAGTTTAAGTCGAGTTAAAAAGTTCAAAACAGTCAAAGAGCTCAAATAATATCAAAAAGTTTCAAAATAGTCAAAGTGTTCAAAAATCAAGTCAAACAAGTTCATGATATATCAAAAGGGTCCTTTACAAGTTAAAGAGTTCAACTATATGCCAAAAGGTTCAAATAATAGTGTTCATAGCATAATGATCAATTTAGTTCGGGCATAATCTACTTACTAGCATAAGTAGTGAAACAACAGTTATTTAAGTTCATATAAGTGTAAAGTAAAAGCAAGTAGTTGAGCATGTATCTCCCTCGAAGAGTTTATAAAACAGTTAAACGAGTAAAAGTGGGGCTACGAACTCACCTGATGCAATGATTATGATGACAAAAGTAGATACACTGAAATGAGGTGCGATCTCTATCTGCAACCTAATATGAATGATATGCTCTAATGTAAGCCATGAAACAATGTCGTGCATGCAAACTCATATGATATCCATACCACTTGTACATTTTGAAAAATGAAATTTATCGTCGAAATACTCGTTTATGACATCTCGTCATGTTATAAAATACTTTACAAGTACTTACGTTGAAACGACATCCTACAATAGTTGCATAGTGATTTATCAAGAAATTATAGTTTATGGTAGTTTTCGGAAAAGTTCGAGAGATCGTATATTACTCGTTACAACCGTTTGACTGAACGGTTGAACATTTTAGAAAATAGGCTAGGTGAAGTCACTTTTACTAGAAAACATCGCTTTTCAAAAGTACTTTATCGACATGAAAAACGGCTCCAAACATGGTCACTTGCGATAACTATTTTGGACTAATAGAAAATATATGAGTTAATACTTGTGAAAATAGTTACGATAGCCATAATTAAAATGTGTATAACTTAGTCGTTATAAGTCCGTTTTCTACGTTTTATATATCCTTAGTTTCGTGTTAAAGTATACTAATATATTTTTGACAAATCGACTCATTTAGACAATGTTTAAAACTCATTTTTCCCTTAAAAGACCTTGGCGACTTACATTTTTCAAAGAAATTAGTTTTCGTGTAAAACTTGAAAATAGCGTAACTTCTTCGTTAAAATCCGTTTAACCCGTTCAAGCGACCACAGTTTAGTTTTAAAGTATATTTTCTGAATATATAGCCCAAAATAACCCATGACCGTCGAAATTTCCAGATTTTGCAAAAGCGATCGGACCCAAATCTAGTGTTGTCGAAAATGGTTTTTCTAGCATAACTCTTTTTTCAATAACTTCAAATCAACACCAAATCTATTCTAAACCTACCATACACCTTCTTAGAGTGTCATGGGTTCCTAAACATCATCAACAATGATATGTTTCAAGGGATTAATTATAGGATGAATAAAACTTATAATAAGTAATAAAAAAAATTAAAAGTGGTATGAATCACATAATATTTGCATGTTTTTCTACTAAAATGATAAAAATAACTCAAGATTATGAAAGATTAGTAAAGACCATGAAAAGCTTACTAGTTGAATGATGAGGTTTAAGTAACTATGTTTCCTAAATACTCCTAGGTTTTATTTCAAAACCTACATAGAAGTATACTAGTGTTTAGATTATCACTTGATCTTGAAAAAATCATGTTTCTTGCTTGGTTCTTGAGTTGGCGATCATCCACAAGGGATGAGAGGTTTTCATTGTTTTCACCTTTCAAATGTGTATTCTATGTGTTTTGCAAATATCTATCCTAATATTTAGTAAATATCTACACATAAGTGTATAGGTGTACATTCTAGGCCAAGATATATATATTTTTTTATAAAATGGTGACTAAGGGTGGCGACCATGGGTAATATTGGGAGGGTTTGGGTAATTTTGTTAAGTAAATGTATTATTTATTAAGTGTAGTATGTATTTGATAAATATAATTAGGTATTTAGTGTAGCGTTAACTAAAAATAGATTTTAACGGAACAAAATAAAATATATCGAAGTCATAAAAATTATAAAATTACATTTCTCGCAAGAATTGAGTGAATAAATAATTATCGAGTTGAATTTACAAAAACCGTCGTAAATATATATACGTAACAATTTATATACAAAATAAATTCAAAACATCGGGTAAACTAATAATATAATTTTTATAGTCTTAAAATGTGTATAAAAATATATCAGGATAATTTTTGGAAGTGTCGGATCAATTGTTCAAAATAAATGATCGTGCGATAGCGTTTATTTAATAAATAAATATACGTTACTGAAACATGCAAACCCATGCATGAACTAATATGAAAGTGATATTATGGATGATATGTAGACTAACTCTAGTCTATAGGAAGTGATCTCAATGATGTTCCATGAATATGCAGCTTAACCCTCACGATTACGCGAATTAGATACTCGTAAACCTAGTTTACGAAAAATGATGAATAGTGAACCATGAATATAAATTTTTCTCCGGGAATGAATAATGTTTTGTGAATAGTAAAATTTTGAAATAACCTCTCAAAATATCAAATTGACCTAAAAAGCGATGAATAGTAAAATGATGAATAGTAACCGATGAATAGTAAATTCCGATATGAATAGTAAAATTTTTAAAGTTTGCAAAATGATCGAGATTGAGAATTGTGACAATATGAAACCCTAAAGCTTATTGGACCCTAAGCCCACAAGGGCTTGGGTCATTCTAATTATTATCTAATACTCCCCCAATCCGAGTGGCGAAATCGCGAAAGCTTCGGATTGGATAAAAACTAAATAAACAATAAAAAAACTAAAGCTATTTTGTTGTAGAAGGCGTTGTGGTGCCAACATAGATGTCTTGACATGTAGCTCATCAAAAGCGTTGTCCCGCTTTGGCAAACTGTTGTGCTATTTGAAAATGTGAATACGGGATGGACGAGATGAATAACTAAAGGAGGATGAAGAAATTTGATTTGTTTGGTTTTGTTTTTTTTAGTGAATGAAAGATACAATAAAAAGTGGATTAAAATAAAGAGATTTATATGAAAAAGATAACAAGAAGAGAAGAGATAGATTTGATCAGACAACAAGCGGATTTAAGAAAACTTGAAGAACTATGAGATTAAGCAAAAAGCAAAACATAAAGAATACAAAGCACACTAGCACATAACCGAAAATTCCAAGAAAACAAAACTTTGAGCATTAACTTTTTTTCAACAGCCAATATATAGAAAAGAGAAAAAAACATATCTTACTTTCGGAGTTTTAATTTTTTAAAGCGTGGATAACACAACGGTGATCTTTTTTTATGACGAATTGCCTAAAAGCAAACAAATATCACCACACACAAGATGAAAGGAACATGAGTGACAAACAATTAAAGAAATCGGAAAGAATACAAAAATAGAAGATGACGGCTTGCTTAAAGTAAATAAAGAAGAAATAAATACTTGCGGTTGAATGCAATTACGAGAAGAGTATACTTGCGGATGGGGACGCCAAGAAGAGATTCGGTCGTGTGAGCCGATCGCTAGGTCGAGAGGTATAAACCCGCTCGATACCATATTAGATTATTTAAACCACGATCGCGTATAGTCCCCCACCCATACAGGTTAGGCGCGGATCAAACATAACCCGAAGGCTACTTAACCATTGCCGAGGTGGCGGCTCGGACACCAGGAAGGACCAATCCACGGACAAGAGATATGTCCGGGAAGGCCATGCGCGTCCCACATAAAAGGTAGGAATCTCGCGGGCTTAGATTACTACGGACTGCGGTCCCAAAAGGAAAGCGGGACAACTCCGCCTAAAAGCATCATTGTCACGGCAATGGGACAAGCTCGGAGTTGACCTCGTCACTCCCCACTTACAAACCTCGCCTCTCATAGCCCGTGACCTTGAGAACACGACAGAAAGGTCTACCATATAAATAGAGGCCTCGCCACTATTCAAACGGCAACACATATTCACTCTCTCTCTAGAACTAACTTTATCTCTCTAAAAAACCGTTACTTACTCTCACGCCGGAGGTTGACCGCAGAACCCCATTCCGTGGTGAGACTAAAGGCGTTTGCTTTCTTAGCAGCTTTAAACCAGGAATCATACTTAATACAAGATCTATTTCCCTAGGAGTTAGCATACACTAATCTTCATCAGGGGAGCGCCTGGAATTGTATTAACAAGTTGGCGCCATCCGTGGGACCAGTGACATAACTGCGTTTCCAAAAAACTCTAATGAGTAACCTGGCAGAAAACCCTTCCCCGTCCCCTGAGCCGTCCACGGTCAGAAACACGGGTGGGAAAGAAAAAGTGCAAGACACGAACAATACACCACTTAATGCCGCGACCGACGCGTCAATAAGAGAGTTCTGCGAAAGGCACTACCATCGATCTTGCCCTTAATGGCGAAAAGGTCCATCAAGAAAAAGCGGATCGGGTCAAAACCCGTCGGATTTCGATGATGAGACTAGAAATGAGAGATATCGAGAACACGCCGGAATACTCGGCCGATGAGTGTGTAAATACTCATCATTTTGGTCAATCTGAATCGCAAAGCGTTTAAAATGCTCGAAATGCATCAAAATCGAAAATATCTCAAAATTGCATTTATATGTTTCGGATGCAAAATGTTTAAAATCGATGAAAAATGAGCTAAGTTTGCATAATTGCGAGTTTAGGTCCCCAAGTTTTAAAATTGTCGAAATAGTCCTGAGCACTTAATTTCAAAGAAAAATCACCAAAGGTCCTTTTAAAATCATAACTTGTCAAAATTAGTCCCTTGGTGAAAATATCAAAAGTTTTGAGAAATTTCAAAGTTGGTCCTTCAAGTTTCACAACCGCAATCTGGTCCTTGGGATTTTCGAGATTGTCATAACCAACCCTTGAATTGCATTTTCGAATCTACAAGAATGGTCCTGGATTTTCAAAGATAACACTATTGATCCCTTAACTACACCTTAAGTCCAATGTTAATCCTATGTCTATCCTAAATCCTAACCATATCCCACGGTCCATTACATTTCTACTAAAGCCCAAGTCCACCTTTAACCCATCCAAGCCCAACTCACAAAACCACCCAAACCCTAACCCGCTCGGTTGTTAACTCCCTTTTCTTCTCCCTTTTTCTTCCCGCCAAACATCACGAACACAAGAAAAGAAAAAAAAAAAAAACCAAACCTTATCACTCAACCTCTCATTACCCACTTTCCACGACATATTCACCTTTCACCTTTCCCACACCTTTCACCTTTCCCGACAAACCTTCTCCCATCACTTCCCATACCCTCCCGCACTCCACGCTTGTCTCCCACTCACCTTCACAACACACACAAGGAGCAGAGCAGGGAAAGAAAGAGACAACATGAGAGAGAAGACAAAGAGGAGAAACACAAGAGATGAAGACCCATAGAGCTTGGAGTATAAATAAATTCATTGTAGCCAATTTTTAGTAGTTAGTTAATTTTTGTTTCAATTTAGTTTCTAGTTTCGATGAGAATTCGGTTCTAGTCCAAGTTTTTTATTTTACGCACTTTAAATGTCTTTAATTTTCGATTAAATTTAAATTCCGATTTATTCCTATTTACATTCTCGGTTTCGTATTGTCTTTTATGAATGAAAGTAATTTGATCTTGTTGTTCTCAAATTTGAATCTTTAGTCCGAATGATAGTGAAGCTTTGTTGATAAGCCATCTTCAGTTTCTATGAGCTTTTTGATCAATTTTCAAGTGAGTTGTTTTAAGTTCAAGTAGAAAAAAAGTGAGTTTTTACTAAAAATCTGTTTTGCCCCTCAACCGGGGTGTTTGGTTTTAGCTTATTTATGGTGCAAAAGCTGGTTTTTACCCATTTTTGACTTGCAAAGTCAAACGTGTTTAAAGTATTTTGAGCTAGTTTTGAATGATTTAGTCTGTTTTCACAACCGGTACAAGTTTCGATAGCAAAAAAAAAAAAATCTTTTCTGTCATAAGAAGCTTAGAGCTGCTGTTCACGAGGCTCTTTAGTAGCTTATTTTTTATCAAAACTTTTTCAAAATTGCTTTTAGTCAATCCTTGCATAGCTATCTCAGTTTGTTTTTAATTTATTCGCACAAAAGTCAACATTAGCCTAGATTATTTTGCCTTCCAAAACTGTCCCATGACCATTTTTGGTTCTGTCTTAGAACAGTCACTAGGTGCCCATCAGTCTCTTTGCATGCTCCAAAAATTAGCTTATTTAAGTTCACCCCTAGCTTCACATTAGTTTTTTAGCAAGCTTACTGTATCAACTTTAGAGGTTTTAGCTTTTTAGGAATTAGATGCTCATTATCTAGCTTATTTTCAAACCAATGTACCCTCCTAGTTAGTTTTTAGCTTTTATGTGCTTAAGTATTGCTTATTAGATTCCCTTTAGGCCTTATAAATAAGTATTTGATTAGTTTAAGTTGTAGCTTTTTTTTGTGTAGCTTTTATACTTGGTACAACCTTTGGTAACCACCGTCCCAAATGCCCCTTTGTTTTTTTTTGTTCACTGCTGTCCCAAACGATTTCTTAGTCACACATCCAAATGACCCTTAAGCTTATTCCGTGTGGTGCTCTGGTAAAACAAGTCGTTCTGACTTGTTTTAAGTTTTCAAGTATGCTTTTTTCTTTGGTTCTAACAGTTGGTTTGCAAATAAGAAAATCAAGAGGAAAAAATAAACAAGAAAAGGAAGGAGGTGGGACTTGAACCCACGACCTTGTCCTCCCACGCACAACACACCCATCCCCTTGCCAACTGTGCTAGAGTAATTCTTTGTTAAAGTTATCCTTAGATAAATATTTAAACACAAGTAGCAGTTTAGCCTACTTAGCTTATTTCCTCTTTTAATGACTTATTTCAAAAGCGATACAGCTTTTTTATTTTCTTTAATTCATAGTATTCAAAGTATTTATTATAAAATTTTCGATTTTTCCAAAATCATTTAGTATTTTAATTAATTAATTAGTTAAATTTAGTTTTAATTAAGTAATAAATAAAATAAAACTCAAAAAATATTCCGCTTTTTCCTAAAATTTTCTTTTGTCATGTAGTACGTGAGAAAATTGTTTTTACATTCGTAGGACTTTTATTTCACAAATTTTACGTTTTATCTTGCGCACTCGCGTAATTTTCGTACATAACGTACGTTTTCATTTTTACTTACGTTTTTAGATAATTTAAGTTTACGTTTTAGTTAAAATAGTTTATTTAAGATATTTTGTTTTATAAAATCACAAAAACATCATTGTAAAAATAGTGATAGCGTTTATTTAATATTTTTTATCTTTTTAACTTTCTTTAATTTGCATTTAAGCCTTTGTAATTTATAGACTTTATCGTAGTTATAATATCATTCCAAACCCCTTTTCGTTCAAATCTCTCGATCACTATTCGTTGGGTGATCCATTGCATAGCTTCATTGGGACATAACGACCGGGAAACACTATACTCCCAGGATCTTCATTGATTTCGTGTTCAAACTGTTTTAAGGTTCTTACGGATTACGCCATTCACAAGTGGCGGGCTTTGTGAAAACCTTGACGGTTTTTGTGACATCAAATTTTAGGCGCCACGCCGGGAGTGGTGTCTTGATTTATCTTCCGTGTAGCAGATTAGTTGTTTGAATCCTCACTCTTTGTTTATATCATCCATCTCGTATATATATATATATCCATATTTTCTTCTAAAAATCCAAAAACCCAAAAAGCACCAAAACGATAAAAAACAAAATATTTTTCCTTTTGTTTCTATATGTATCAAAATAAAAATACAAAAAGAATCGTCGTTTTTCTAATAATTAACAACTTAAAAGATTACCACCGAAAACCAGGCAATGCACTACCTAGCGGGGGTGCGACCATAATAAGTTCCGAACTAAAGATATAAAACTTGCCTTTGTGTCCTTGTGATTGGTGTACCTTTTTCAAAGAAGCCATTCATCTTGGATTATTGGTTAAGTTCAACGTTGTTTTGCCTCGATTTTGTGTTAATTGATTTTGTTGTGATATCGACGTTTGAACCGGAAAACCCATAAAGATTCTTCTCACCCCATTTTACAAATCGTCTTCATAATTCTCATTCTCATCGAAAGATTTTCATAATTCCATTTCTCTCCTTAACTCGAGATTCCTTAGAGTTAACTCTAGTGTATCTTTTCGCTCTTCTAGATCGTGAGCCCATTTCGTGAGCTTGTCACGATTCCAAGAAGCGTGTTCGTAGACTTTCGCTCCATCGGTCGGATCGAGATCCGGACTGTTCGCACTACTCCGTTGCCATGGCGGAGCAGGCGTACTATGGCGGAAATGCTCCGTGCACCCACCGAGGGTTATGGAGATGCCATTGTTTTACCGTTATCAATTCGATCACTTTGAATTGAAGACACATTTGATCCAACTTGTGTCTACAAATCAATTCCATGGTCCGATCGAGAAGACCCGTATGCACACATCCGTTGGTTTAACAAGTTGACTTCAACTATCAATTTCAAGGATGTACCTCAAAAGTCATCAAGTTGATGATTTTCCATTCTCTCTTGAGGGACAAACCGATTTGGTCGGAAAAAGAACCCCTCGATCTATCGAAACTTGGGAGGATCTTGTTCAAAGTTTGTGAATTACTTCTTTCCTCCATCAAAGACGACTAATCTTAAAAATGAAATTTCGGATTTCGTCGAAATTTCGATGAAAACTTTGGAGAGGCATGGGAGAGATTCAAAGATCTCCTCGTGAAATGCCCCATCATGAATTCACGGAGCTTCAACAAGTAAATATCTTTTACAATGGGTTGAGCGGAAGCGATCAAGATTCCTTGAATGCACCGCAGTAGCAATATCTTGAATCGTAAACCTAAAGATGTGATTGAGATTTGCGAGCAAAATCAAAAGTTCCTATTTCTCGCAACAAAGTCAATGTTCGAACACTCTCGCTTCTTCATCCGGTAACTCTTCCGAGTTAGCGCTCCGTTAACCGCTCTAACGGACATCATCCATTGTATGATAAAGAGGTAAAGGAAATCAAAGCGAAATTCATGAGCGGAACCATGTTACAATCGAACTTTGGTGAAAGTTATTTTCCCAATTATCTCATTGTGAGAATTGTGGGGTCCTCATGCGACTTTTGAATGTCGGTAGGTGAATCAAAATTTTCAAAATTCAATTCTCCGGTTTGACAATTTCCAACCCCACAAGATTCAATCGGTCATCGACTTCGAGCCTTCACATCATTTCAATGATTACGAGGAGTGTAATCTTCCTCAAAGTTCGAAGAAACACGCATTCGAAGAAGCGCAAATGAAAAGAATGGTGTGTAAGCTTCAGCAGATGAATATAAGAATCGATATGATGGCGATGATGATGAGGATAGTATTCAAATGAAGGAATACTATGATTACGACGAGGAGAGTGTTACTCAATTGAACGATCTTATTTCTCAACTCCTCGGTCTATTGCTATCACACCTATCTTACCTATTATTGCTTCAAAGACTCTCTCATAATGGAGGATGATCATCTCAAGACTATTTCGAAACGGAATCATCTAGTGTTGAGGATCTTGTCCCAATCCCAAGTGAGTCGAGGATATATCCGATAGTGATTGTGATTTGCCTTTTGTGATTCTCTCGACATTTCGAGGTTACTTCCGGATTTTCTCAAATCCTCTTTTTGAATTTAATAATGACTATACTTTGAGAAAGTAAATCCTCTTTTGATGAAATGTCGAGCCGACAGAGACCATCACGGAAGTGGTGGAAATTGCTAGCTCTCGAGCACACCACTTGTCCCACCTCTCGATTCTATCTTATCTCTTCCATCATGTGATGATGATTCTATCCTCATCGATGAGATTCATGATCCAAAATCATGAATTCTCCTTACGATAATGAGGAGTTAGTCATGATCATCATCATGATTCTCCTTCTTTCTTCACATACGGTGTGACTTCTCCATGTCTTAACTCCTTCGGGAGTGAAGACATTATCTTTGATCCCGGCATTTTCATGTACCATTTGTGAGCGGTTCTATGTATATCTCATCGGTGTGGAACTTTCACGTGCTTCAATGTTTATCAAACATCTTGAATGAAAGTCCGATGGAGATTGTTTCTTCCACTTTGCTTCCCCATGAACCAATGAATTGGGGTCGAGTCAAGCTAGCGACTCGGTAATCAAAAACAAGAGCATGCTATATGGGTTTTCACCCATATTTCGTCTTCTTACCCCTTTCTACCACCTAAGTGTGGGGTGATGCCCCACATGTTATATATATATATATATATATATCTCTAAAAAAAAAAAAAAAAAAAAATCTTCTTCTAAATAATGGCGTAGTATTTCCTTTTACGTTCTTTGTTTCGGCATAACCGCGGTACTTTGAATATTGAGGCAATATTCATTTCTAAGTGGGGGAATTCTCACGAATTTCATGTATTATCTACCCAATCCCCGCTTTTGGCCAAAATTTTTTTTTTTTTTTTGGAGTAAAGTGTTATACACTTACTCATCTTGGTTATCAGTCCGCCATGTTTGATAAACAAAAGGATTGGCTAATCCAGGAGCAAACGGCTCTTGGTAAAGATATATCAAACCGTTTATATGGCTTGCAATTTGCCCAAAATTGTATGGTTCTCAACTCGCCATATCCTAAAAAGTGAAGAGTTGGCTAGCCCAAGGTTATGGCTTGTGGTAAAGGCGATGGAAAAACCATAATTGGTAATCACTCACCAAAGATAATATTGATAATTTATCTAAGAGTTGGCTAGTCCGAAGGGTACGGCTTATGGTAAAGACAAAATCAAATCCGTTGAAAGGCGGTGGTTTGCTCAAAATCACATGGTTATCGATGTACCATGGTTCTTACTTGAATCGAAACATTTGGCTACCCGAAGTAATGGCTTTTGGTAAAGAGATTAAAATCCATTATGTTTTCTCAAAAGATTGCTAGGACTAGCAATAGTTTAGTGTGGGGATTGATGAGTGTAAATACTCATCATTTTGGTCAATCGAATCGCAAAACGTTTAAAATGCTCTTAAATGCATCAAAATATCGAAAATATCTCAAAATTGCATTTTATATGTTTCGATGCAAAATGTTTAAAATCGATGAAAATGAGCTAAGTTTGAATAATTGGCGGTTTATCCCCCAAGTTTTAAAATTGTCGAAATAGTCCCCGAGCACTTAATTTCAAAAGAAAAATCACCAAAGGTCCTTTTAAAATCATAACTTGTCAAAATTAGTCCCTTGGTGAAAAATATCAAAAGTTTTGAGAAATTTCAAAGTTGGTCCTTCAAGTTTCACAACCTGCAATCGGTCCTTGGGATTTTCGGAGATTGTCATAACCAACCCTTGACCGCATTTTAATCTACAAGAATGGTCCTCGGATTTTCGGATTAACACTATTGATCCCTTAACTACACCTTAAGTCCAATGTTAATCCTATGTCTATCCTAAATCCTAACCATATCCCACGGTCCATTACATTTCTACTAAAGCCCAAGTCCACCTTTAACCCATCCAAGCCCAACTCACAAAACCACCCAAACCCTAACCCGCTCGGCTTGTTAACTCCCTTTTCTTCTCCCTTTTTCTTCCGCCAAACATCACGAACACAAGAAAAAAAAAAAACCAAACCTTATCACTCAACCTCTCATTACCCACTTTCCGACATATTCACCTTTCACCTTTCCCACACCTTTCACCTTTCCCGACAAACCTTCTCCCATCACTTCCCATACCCTCCCGCACCACGCTTGTCTCCCCGGCTCACCTTCACAATGAGACACAAGGAGAGAGAAGGCGGAAAGAAAGAGACAACATGAGAGAGAAGACAAAGAGGAGAAACACAAGAGATGAAGACCCATAGAGCTTGGGTATAAATAAATTCATTGTAGCCAATTTTAGTAGTTAGTTAATTTTTGTTTCAATTTATTTTCTAGTTTCAATCGAGAATTCAGTTCTAGTCCAAGTTTTTTTTATTTTCTGCACTTTAAATGTCTTTAATTTTCAGTTAAATTTAAATTCCGTATTTATTCCTATTTACATTCTCGGTTTCGTAGTGTCTTTTATGAATGAAAGTAATTTGATCTTGTTGTTCTCAAATTTGAATCTTTAGTCCAGAATGATAGTGAAGCCTGTTGATAAGCCATCTTCAGTTTCTATGAGCTTTTTGATCAATTTTCAAGTGAGTTGTTTTAAGTTCAAGTAGAAAAAAGTGAGTTTTACTAAAATCTGCTTTGCCCCTCAACCGGGTGTTTGGTTTTAGCTTATTTATGGTGCAAAACTGGTTTTACCCATTTTGACTTGCAAAGTCAAACGTGTTTAAAGTATTTTGAGCTAGTTTTGAATGATTTAGTCTGTTTCACAAACTGGTACAAGTTTCGATAGCAAAAAAAAAAAATCTTTTCTATCATAAGAAGCTTAGAGTCATTGCTTCACGAGGCTCTTTAGTAGCTTATTTTTTATCAAAACTTTTTCAAAATTGCTTTTAGTCAATCCTTGCATAGCTATCTCAGTTTGTTTTTAATTTATTCGCACAAAAGTCAACATTAGCCTAGATTATTTTGCCTTCCAAAGCGTCCCATGACCATTTTGGTTCGTCTTAGAAACGATCACTAGGTGCCCATCGGTCTCTTTGCATGCTCCAAAAATTAGCTTATTTAAGTTCACCCTAGCTTCACATTAGTTTTTTAGCAAGCTTCTTGTATCAACTTTAGAGGTTTTAGCTTTTTAGGAATTAGATGCTCATTATTCAGCTTATTTTCAAACCAAATGACCCTCCCTAGTTAGTTTTTAGCTTTTATGTGCTTAAGTATTGCTTATTAGATTCCCTTTAGGCCTTATAAATAAGTATTTGATTAGTTTAAGTTGTAGCTTTTTTGTGTAGCTTTTATACTTGGTACAACCCTTTGGTAACCACCGTCCCAAATGCCCCTTTGTTTTTTTTTGTTCTGCACGTCCCAAACAGCCCCTTAGTAGCACATCCAAACAGCCCTTAAGCTTATTCCGTGTGGTCTCTGGTAAAACAAGTCATTATGACTTGTTTTAAGTTTTCAAGTATGCTTTTTGCTTCTTTGGTTCTAACAGTTGGTTTGCAAATAAGAAAATCAAGAGGAAAAAATAAACAAGAAAAAGGAAGGAGGTGGGACTTGAACCCACGACCTCTTTGTCCTCCCACGCACAACACACCCATCCCTCGCCAACTGTGCTAGAGTAATTCTTTGTTAAAGTTATCCTTAGATAAATATTTAAACACAAGTAGCAGTTTAGCCTACTTAGCTTATTTCCTCTTTTAATGACTTATTTCAAAAGCAAGATGCTTTTTTTATTTTTCTTTAATTCAAGAGTATTCAAAGTATTTATTATAAAATTTTCAGATTTTTCCAAAATCATTTAGTATTTTAATTAATTAATTAGTTAAATTTAGTTTTAATTAAGTAATAAATAAAATAAAACTCAAAAATATTCCGCTTTTTCCTAAAATTTTCTTTTGTCATGTAGCACGTGAGAAAATTGTTTTACATTCAGAGGACTTTATTTCACAAATTTTACGTTTTATCTTGCGACTGCGTAATTTTCGTACATAACGACGTTTTCATTTTACTACGTTTTAGATAATTTAAGTTTACGTTTTAGTTAAAATAGTTTATTTAAGATATTTTGTTTTATAAAATCACAAAAACATCATTGTAAAAATAGTGATAGCGTTTATTTAATATTTTTTATCTTTTTAACTTTCTTTAATTTGCATTTAAGCCTTTGTAATTTATAGACTTTATCTGTAGTTATAATATCATTCCAAACCCCCTTTTCGTTCAAATCTCTCGATCACTATTCGTTGGGTGATCCATTGCATAGCTCGCTGGGACATAACGACCCGGGGAAACACTATACTCCCCAGATCTTCATTGATTTCGTGTTCAAACTGTTTTAAGGTTCTTACGGTCTGCCATTCACAAGTGGCAGGCTTGTGTGAGAAACCTTGACGGTTTTATGCAAGATCAAATTTTTGGCGCATTGCCGGAGTCTGGCCGATTTATCTTCCGTGTAGCGATTAGTTGTTTGAATCCTCACTCTTTGTTTATATCATCCATCTCGATATATATATATATCCATATTTTCTTCTAAAAATCCAAAACCCAAAAAATGTACCAAAACGTATAAAAACAAAAATATTTTTCCTTTTGTTTCTATATATGTATCAAAAATAAAAATACAAAAGAATCGTCGTTTTCTAATAATTAACAACTTAAAAGATTACCACGAAAACCAAGGCGTTGCACTACCTAACGGGGTGCGACCATAATAAGTTCCCGAACTAAAGATATAAACTTGCCTTTGTGTCCTTGTGATTGGTGTACCTTTTTCAAAGAAGCCATTCATCTTGGATTATTGGTTAAGTTCATTGTTGTTTTGCCTCGATTTTGTGTTAATTGATTTTGTTGTGATATCGACGCCGTAACCGAAAACCCATAAAGATTCTTCTCACCCCATTTTTACAAATCGTCTTCATAATTCTCATTCTCATCCGAAAGATTTTCATAATTCCATTTCTCCTTAACTCGAGATTCCTTAGAGTTAACTCTAGTGTATGCGCATCGCTCTTCTAGATCCGTGAGCCCATTTCGTGAGCTTGTCAAGATTCCAAGAAGGCGTGTTCGTGACTTTCGCTCCATCGGTCGGATCGAGATCCGGATATTCGCACTACTCCCGTTGCCATGGCGCATTTAACGCATTATGGCGGAAATGCTCCGTGCACCCACCGAGGGTTATGGAGATGCCATTGTTTTACCCGTTATCAATTTCGATCACTTTGAATTGAAGACACATTTGATCCAACTTGTGTCTACAAATCAATTCCGCGGTCTCGATCGAGAAGACCCGTATGCACACATCCGTTGGTTTAACAAGTTGACTTCAACTATCAATTTCAAGGATGTACCTCAAAAGTCATCAAGTTGATGCTTTTTCCATTCTCTCTTGAGGGACACCGGATTTGGTCGAAAAAAGAACCCCTCGATCTATCGAAACTTGGGAGGATCTTGTTCAAAGTTTGTGAATTACTTCTTTCCTCCATCAAAGACGACTAATCTTAAAAATGAAATTTCGGATTTCGTCAAAATTTCGATGAAAACTTTGGAGAGGCATGGGAGAGATTCAAAGATCTCCTCGAAATGCCCCATCATGAATTCACGGAGCTTCAACAAGTAAATATCTTTTACAATGGGTTGAACGAAACGATCAAGATTCCTTGAATGCGACTGCAGCGCAATATCTTGAATCGTAAACCTAAAGATGTGATTGAGATTTGCGAGCAAAATCAAAGTTCCTATTTCTCAACAAAGTCAATGTTCAACACTCGCTTCTTCATCCGGTAACTCTTCCGAGTTAGCCGCTCCGTTAGTCCGCTTTAACGGACATCATCCATTGTATGATAAAAGAGGTAAAGGAAATCAAAAGCGAAATTCATGAGCCGGAACCATGTTACAATCGAACTTTGGTGAAAGTTATTTTCCAATTATCTCATTGTGAGGTGTGGGGTCCTCATGCGACTTTTGAATGTCGGTACCTATGAATCAAAATTTTCAAAATTCCAATTCTCCGGTTTGACAATTTCCAACCCCACAAGATTCAATCACCATCGACTTCGAGCCTTCACATCATTTCAATGATTACGAGGAGGTAATCTTCCTCAAAGTTTCAAGAAACACGATTCGAAAGAAACCGTAAATGAAAAGAATGGTGTGTAAGCTTCAGCAGATGAATATAAGAATCGATATGATGACGATGATGATGAGGATAGTATTCAAATGAAGGAATACTATGATTACGACGAGGAGAGTGTTACTCAATTGAACGATCTTATTTCTCAACTCCCCGCCTATTGCTATCACACCTATCTTACCTATTATTGCTTCCAAAGACTCTCATAATGGAGGATGATCATCTCAAAGACTATTTCGAAAACGGAATCATCTAGTGTTGAGGATCTTGTCCCAATCCCAAGTGAGTCTCGAGGATATATCCGATAGTGATTGTGATTTGCCTTTTGTGATTCTCTCGACATTTCGAGGTTACTTCCGGATTTTCTCAAATCCTCTTTTGAATTTAATAATGACTATACTTTGAGAAAGTAAATCCTCTTTTGATGAAATGTCCGAAGTCGATCTGAGACCATCACCAAGTGGTGGAAATTGCTAGCTCTCGAGCACACCACTTGTCCCACCTCTCAGATTCTATCTTATCTCTTCCATCATGTGATGATGATTCTATCCTCATCGATGAGATTCATGATCCAAAATCATGAATTCTCCTTCCGATAATGAGGAGTTAGTCATGATCATCATCATGATTCTCCTTCTTTTCTTCACATACGGTGTGATTCTCCATGTCTTAACTCCTTCGGAGTGAAGACATTATCTTTGATCCCGCATTTTCATGTACCATTTGTGAGCGGTTCTATGTATATCTCATCGGTGTGGAACTTTCACGTACTTCAATGTTTATCAAACATCTTGAATGAAAGTCCGATGGAGATTGTTTCTTCCACTTTGCTTCCCATGAACCAATGAATTCGGGTCGAGTCAAGCTAGCGACTCGGTAATCAAAAACAAGAGCATGCTATATGGGTTTTCACCCATATTTCGCCTTCTTACCCCTTTCTACCACCTAAGTGTGGGGTGATGCCCCACATGTTATATATATATATATATATATATATCTAAAAAAAAAAAAAAAAATCTTCTTCTAAATAATGGCCGTAGTATTTCCCTTTTACGTTTTTGTTTCGGCATAACCGCGGTACTTTGAATATTGAGGGCAATATTCATTTCTAAGTGTGGGGGAATTCTCACAATTTCATGTATTATCTACCCAATCCCCCGTTTTGGCCAAATTTTTTTTTTTTTTGGAGTAAAGTGTTATACACTTACTCATCTTGGTTATCAGTCCGCCATGTTTGATAAACAAAAGGATTGGCTAATCCAGGAGCAAACGGCTCTTGGTAAAGATATATCAAATCCGTTTATATGGCTTGCAATTTGCCCAAAATTGTATGGTTCTCAACTCGCCATATCCTAAAAAGTGAAGAGTTGGCTAGCCCGCAAGGTTATGGCTTGTGGTAAAGGCAGTGGAAAAACCATAATTGGTAATCAGCTCACCAAAGATAATATTGATAATTTATCTAAGAGTTGGCTAGTCCGTATGGTACGGCTTCGGTAAAGACAAAATCAAACCGTTGAAAGTCGGTGGTTTGCTCAAAATCACATGGTTATCTGTACCATGGTTCTTACTTGAACCGAAACATTTGGCTACTCCGTAAGTAATGGCTTTTGGTAAAGAGATTAAAATCCATTATGTTTTTCAAAAGATTGCTAGGACTAGCAATAGTTTAGTGTGGGGATTGATGAGTGTGTAAATACTCATCATTTTGGTCAACCGAATCGCAAAACGCTTAAAATGCTCGAAATGCATGAAAATACGAAAATATCTCAAAATTGCATTTTATATGTTTCGGATGCAAAATGTTTAAAATCGATGAAAATGAGCTAAGTTTGCATAATTGGCGCTTTCACCCCCAAGTTTTAAAATTGTCGAAATAGTCCCCGAGCACTTAATTTCAAAAGAAAAATCACCAAAGGTCCTTTTAAAATCATAACTTGTCAAAATTAGTCCCTTGGTGAAAAATATCAAAAGTTTTGAGAAATTTCAAAGTTGGTCCTTCAAGTTTCACAACCTGCAACTGGTCCTGGATTTTCGAGATTGTCATAACCAACCTTGACTGCATTTTCGAATCTACAAGAATGGTCCTGGATTTTCAGATTAACACTATTGATCCCTTAACTACACCTTAAGTCCAATGTTAATCCTATGTCTATCCTAAATCCTAACCATATCCCACGGTCCATTACATTTCTACTAAAGCCCAAGTCTACCTTTAACCCATCCAAGCCCAACTCACAAAACCACCCAAACCCTAACCCGCTCGGTTGTTAACTCCCTTTTCTTCTCCTTTTTCTTCCCGCCAAACATCACGTAACTCAAGAAAAGAAAAAAAAAAACCAAACCTTATCACTCAACCTCTCATTACCCACTTTCCACGACATATTCACATTTCACCTTTCCCACACCTTTCACCTTTCCCGACAAACCTTCTCCCATCACTTCCCATACCCTCCTCAAGACCCACGCTTGTCTCCCCACTCACCTTCACAATGACACAAGGAGCAGGAGAAGACGGGAAAGAAAGAGACAACATGAGTAGAAGACAAAGAGAGAAACACAGAGAGATGAAGACCCATAGAGCTTGGAGTATAAATAAATTCATTGTAGCCAATTTTTAGTAGTTAGTTAATTTTTTGTTTCAATTTAGTTTCTAGTTTCAGTCGAGAATTCAGTTCTAGTCCAAGTTTTTTTTATTTTCTGCACTTTAAATGTCTTTAATTTTCAGTTAAATTTAAATTCCGTATTTATTCCTATTTACATTCTCAGTTTTTGTAGTGTCTTTTATGAATGAAAGTAATTTGATCTTGTTGTTCTCAAATTTGAATCTTTAGTCCAGAATGATAGTGAAGCCTGTTGATAAGCCATCTTCAGTTTCTATGAGCTTTTTGATCAATTTTCAAGTGAGTTGTTTTAGGTTCAAGTAGAAAAAAAGTGAGTTTTTACTAAAATTGCTTGCCCCTCAACCGGGTGTTTGGTTTTAGCTTATTTATGGTGCAAAACTGGTTTTACCCATTTTTGACTTGCAAAGTCAAACGTGTTTAAAGTATTTTGAGCTAGTTTTGAATGATTTAGTCTGTTTACAAACCGGTACAAGTTTCGATAGCAAAAAAAAAAAAAATCTTTTTTTCATAAGAAGCTTAGAGTCATTGCTCACGAGGCTCTTTAGTAGCTTATTTTTATCAAAACTTTTTCAAAATTGCTTTTAGTCAATCCTTGCATAGCTATCTCGCTTGTTTTTAATTTATTCGCACAAAAGTCAACATTAGCCTAGATTATTTTGCCTTCCAAAACCGTCCCATGACCATTTTTGGTTCTCGTTTTAGAACATCACTAGGTGCCCATCGTCCTTTGCATGCTCCAAAATTAGCTTATTTAAGTTCACCCCTAGCTTCACATTAGTTTTTTAGCAAGCCATCAGATCAACTTTAGAGGTTTTAGCTTTTTAGGAATTAGATGCTCATTATCTAGCTTATTTTCAAACCAAATGACCTCCCTAGTTAGTTTTTAGCTTTTATGTGCTTAAGTATTGCTTATTAGATTCCCTTTAGGCCTTATAAATAAGTATTTGATTAGTTTGTTGTAGCTTTTTTTTTTGTGTAGCTTTTATACTTGGTACAACCCTTTGTAACCACCGTCCCAAATGACCCCTTTGTTTTTTTTTGTTCATCATTCGTCCCAAATTTCTTAGTCGCACATCCAAACAGCCCTTAAGCTTATTCCGTGAGTTCGTGGTAAAACAAGTCATTACAATTTTGTTTTTAAGTTTTCAAGTATGCTTTTTGCTTTTTGGTTCTAACAGTTGGTTTGCAAATAAGAAAATCAAGAGGAAAAAATAAACAAGAAAAGGAAGGAGGTGGGACTTGAACCCACGACCTTCGTCCTCCCACGCACAACACACCCATCCCTTGCCAACCTGTTAGAGTAATTTTTGTTAAAGTTATCCTTAGATAAATATTTAAACACAAGTAGCGTTTAGCCTACTTAGCTTATTTCCTCTTTAATGACTTATTTCAAAAGCATACAGCTTTTTTTATTTTTCTTTAATTCAGTAGTATTCAAAGTATTTATTATAAAATTTTCAGATTTTTCCAAAATCATTTAGTATTTTTAATTAATTAATTAGTTAAATTTAGTTTTTAATTCGTAATAAATAAAATAAAACTCAAAAAAATATTCCGCTTTTTCCTAAAATTTTCTTTTGTCATGTAGTACGTGAGAAAATTGTTTTTACATTCGTAGGACTTTTATTTCACAAATTTTACGTTTTATCTTGCGCACTCGCGTAATTTTCGTACATAACGACGCTTTTATTTTTACTTACGCTTTTAGATAATTTAAGTTTACGTTTTAGTTAAAATAGTTTATTTAAGATATTTTGTTTTATAAAATCACAAAACATCATTGTAAAAATAGTGATAGCGTTTATTTAATATTTTTATCTTTTTAACTTTCTTTAATTTGCATTTAAGCCTTTGTAATTTATAGACTTTATCTCGTAGTCATAATATCATTCCAAACCCCTTTTCGCTCAAATCTCGATCACTATTCGTTGGGTGATCCATTGCATAGCTCGGCTGGGACATAACGACCTGGGAAACACTATACTCCCGGATCTTCATTGATTTCGTGTTCAAACTGTTTTAAGGTTCTTACGGTCTCGCCATTCACAAGTGGCGAGTTTGTGTGAGAAACCTGACGGTTTATGATATCACTCGCCCCGAATCCGAAAGAAAACGGGCATCTAAAAGGAGGCACGGGGCGGCCCTAGTGCCAGTCAGACCCTTCGGAATATTCCAAGTCGCGGAGTGTCTTCTCGAGACTCAGCAGTCGAGACGATGGGTGTTCTAGAGAAAGGAGCCAGTTGGAAACCAAGAGGCCGCGACCGGATGTATTCTCAAGGCTGGAAAAGGAACATCCGCACGTGATCACGATACTTGGTGACCAAAAACCAACTGTGTTCTCCAGACTTCAGTCAAAGGTATCTTCCCGTAGGCAACGTAAAAGAGAAGCCGAGAAGCAAAGAAAACGGGACACGACTGAAAAGGATTCGGTCGATAGACACCAACGAAGCCGGAGCATGACCCGCGATGGCGCTTCTCACTCGAAGTCTGGCAGAGGGGAAACATATCACTCATGTCGCAGCAGAACTAGAGAAGCGTCTCCTCCAGAAAGCGAAGAAAGCACGGGAGGGCATTGGAAGTCCACCCCGAAGAGCAAAGGAGGAAGGGAACCCGATGAACTCTATTCCCCGTATGACATGGCTGACACAGACCCCTTCACCCGCCGTATACGGAATTTCGAATTCCCGAAAAGAATGAGAATGCCACCTCACATCAGAACATACGACGGGACAGGAGATCCGGAAGATCATCTGAAGATTTTCCAAACCGCGGCCAAAGTGGAAAGATGGGCCATGCCCACATGGTGCCACATGTTCAACTCCAAGCAAATAGGGCACGCCCACGTCTGGTTTGATGAGCTGCGTCCGGAGAGCATTGACAGCTTTGAAGAGTTAAGATCAAGTTTTCTCTCGTACTTCCTTCAGCAGAAGAAGTATACGAAAGACCCTGTTGAGTTACACCACATAAAACGGGAAGGGAGTCCACAGGCGCCAGGAGCGCTCAAAACAGAGAACATGCATGTGAAAGGATCCCCAGAGTGCATGAGAGTGTCAGGCTTCATGCATGGGATAACAAACCCGGAACTAATCAGAAGGCTCAATGACAACATTCCCCAGACGCATGATGAAATGTGGAAGGTGGTAAAAGCATTCCTCAGAGGTGAGTTGGCCGCGGCCAACCAGACAAAGAAGAAGCACTCCCAATGGAAGAACCATGATGGAGGACAGAAAAACATCCAGATCTTTGAAAGAAAGTGGGAGTTCAAGACCCGTTTGAGGCCGGAAAGGAAGAGGGGGGACAGGTTCACTCCCCTCACAAAGACGCCGAAGGAAATCCTGGCGATGGATACGGTCAAATTCACAGCCCCTCCGCCAATGTCCAGCCCGATCGAGTCTAGGAATAAAGACAAGTACTGTGACTTCCACAGAGAAAAGGGGCACAATAAGGACGAATGCAATCAGTTGAAAAAACAGATAGAAGAGGCAGTCAGGTCTGGACAGCTCGCACATCTGGTCAAAGAAATCAAGAATGGAGTCCAAAAGAATGGTGGTCCCAAGGGTGGAAAAAAGGAAACCACGGCCAAGGACAAAGCTCACGCCATATACATGGTCCACACTTGGCAGCGGTCGGTCAAACCCAAACTGGGTGCAGACGTGGTCCTGAACATGGAAATATCCTTTCCCCCCATATCTGGGGATGATTGGGACGACCACCCGCTGGTGATCAAGGAAGATGTAGAGGGGTGCACAATCCACAGGATGTATGTGGATAACGGAAGTGCTTCAGAAGTTCTATATGAGCATTGCTTCAACAAGCTAAGCCCGGACATCCGCAAAAGACTGATCCTCGCTTCATCACCATTACTGGGAAACGAGGAGAAGTCAGCTAGTGCTTGGATGAACTTCATGGTGGTACGATCTCCTTCTCCTTACAATGGAATAATCAGACAGCCGGGGATTAGGCTGTTGAGAATAGTGCCATCGACGGCGCACGGGATGTTGAAATTTCCTACCATTAGTCGTGACTTTGCACAGTGACAAGGTAGTCCCGGTTGAATGCCGAATGGTCGCGGAACCAGAACCCTATCATACGACCACAAAGGCAGAGGTGAAGGAAGGAGTCGCAGTCGCGATCAACCCCAGATTCCCCGACCAAACGATCACCATCGGGGTAAGTGAAAAAGAGAAAAAGAGCCTCTGCGATCTGCTCAAGAATAACTTGGACATCTTTGCTTGGGAACCCTCTGTCATGACCGGAGTTCTGTGGAAAATCGCAGAACACGTGATGAACGCCGAGATGGTTACAACCCCGTCTGACAAAAGAAGAGAGGCGGGCCCGAGAAAAACAAAGCCATCAATGAAGATGTCACCAAGTTAGTTGCGCAGAATCATGAAAGAAGTACACTACCACGATCGGTTGTCTAACCCCGTTCTCGTCAAAAGAGTGATGGAAGTCGGAGAATGTGTGTGACTTCAAAGATCCGAACAAAGCCTTTCCAAGAACTCGCTATCCCTGTCGAGATCGATCGAAAGTCGAATCCTCTGCGGATACCCATTTAAATGCTTCTTTGACGCGTATAAAGGTATCACCAGATACAAATGGCACCGGGATGAAGAAAACATCATTCCACACAAACCAAGGCATCTTCACACACCAAATGCCTTTCGGTCGAAGAATCTTTGGCGCCACATACCAAAGGCTCGTGGACGTAGCGTTTGAGAAATGATTGAAGAAATTTGAAGTGACGCTGACGATCTAGTCATCAAGAGCCACTCGAAGAAGAAGTACTCAGAGACATAGAGGAAACTTTCGAGAACCCTACTAATATCAACATGAAACTAAACCCCAAGAAATGCACATTCGGGGCAGAACAAGGAATGTTCCTAGGACATGTGATAAGAAAGGAGGGGATTAGAGCCTGCCCGGATAAGTCCAAGGCTGTAACAGTGTTCGATCCCCAACAACGAAGAAGGAGGTGCAATCTTTGAATGGAAAGCTAGCCAGTTTGAGCCGCTTCATGTCTAAATCAGCAGAAAAATCGCTCCCATTCTTCAAGACACTTAAGAAGTGCATCAAGAAGAGCGATTTCCACCGGATGTACCAAGCGTAATGTGCATTCAAAGAGATGAAGCAACACATTGCCACCTACCAATGGTCATCGCACCACACCGAAAGAAGAACCGATCATGTACCTAGTCGCCCCGTGAAGTCAGAAGTGCGGTTTTGTTGGCGCAGCGGAATCGCGAGAACGACCGGTGTATTTTTTTCACCGTGCCATGAAAGGCCCATAGGTGAATTACCCCCCAATGGAAAAACTTGTCCTTGCATTGGTGTATGCGTCCCGCAGACTGCGGCGATACTTCCAAGCACACCCTGTGGCGGTAATCACGGATCAACCACTAAAACAAGTCCTGACAAAAATGGAGAAGAGTGGAAGAATGGCCGGATGGGCAATAGAGCTTGACGAGCATGACATTAGTTTCCGACCTCGGACAGCCATCAAAGGGCAAGTGCTAGCGGACTTCATTGCAGAGATCCCAGAGGAGGGAACCCCAGACAACAAAGAAAAGAAGCTTCCATACTCAGAGCCGTGGAACTTATTCACGGACGGCTCTTCATGTCGAGGGTTCGGGCGGTGCTTGATCCTAACAAACTCGATGGAAAAGAATTCACATACGCCTGCGCTTTGAATTCGAGGCATCCAACAATGAGGCCGAGTATGAGGCACCGATCGCAGGATCGAGGATCGCGAACAAATGCGGTAAAGACCTATCAAGAACGTTGATTCCCGCCCGTGGCAAATCGATAAACGGAGCATATGAGGCTAAGGAGGAGAGTATGGCACGCCACCGCAAAAGCTAAAGCATCGATCAAGGATTCCTGGACGTTCTCCATCAAACAGACCCTGAGCCGAACAAGCAAGCGGACATACCGAGCAAGATTGCATCTACTAGCTTTGCTCATCTAACAAAACATGTGCTCGTGAAAATCTTGAAGGAAAAATCCATCGAAGAGAAGGAGGTATGAGCAATCGTGGAGGAAGACGGGGACACATGGATGACACCCCTGATCGAATACCTAAGGGATGAAACATTGCCTGCGGATGACAACAAGGCTAGAAAGCTGCAGATCAAGGCAAGGCAGTACGCATTGAGAGATGGAATCCTATTACGGAAATCTTTCCTAGAACCGTGGCTCCGGTGTGTAGGCCCCATCCAAGCCAACTATGTGTCGAGAGATTCACGAAGGATCGTGTAGCATGCACTCGTGGCCAAGGCGGTGGTGGCTAAGGCAATCCGGTCGATACTACCGCCAACATGCACAAGGACGCCGTGAGCTAATACAGAAGTGTGAAGATTGCCAGGTTCACCGCCCAGTACCAAAGAATCCGCAGCAAAATCTGACCCCGATCACTTCTCCCTGGCCCTTCTACAAGTGGGGCCTGGACATCTGCGGACCCTTCCCAGAGGGACCCATCAAAGTAAAGTTTATGATTGTAGGGATAAATTACTTCACCAAATGGATTGAAGCTAAACCTTTAGCCTCCATCACAGGAAGACAAGTGAAGAAGTTCGTCTGGGACAACATAGTCTGTCTATTCGGTTTGCCAGGAGAGATAGTGTCGGATAATGGAAAGCAGTTCCGTGACAACCCATTTAAAGACTGGTGCGAGAAGCTCAACATAAAGCAACGTTTCACCTCAGTCAAGCATCCGCAGGCAAATGGGTTGGTAGAAAGCGCGAACAAAAGTTTGGGAGAAGGCATTAAAGCAAGGTTGGAGAAGGGAAGCAAAGACTGGGTAGAAGAAGTGCCGCATGTGCTCTGGGCGCATAGAAGCATGATCAAAACAAGCAATGGGGAAACCCCATTTTCCTTACGCACGACATCGAGGCGCTTATCTCACGAGATTGAATGCCAAGTCTCCGGCGTACGTACCGTGAACCAAATCTCCAACGACCTTAACCTTCGCCTAAATTTAGACATCCCGGAAGAAAGAAGGAAGTCACGCCATTGAAGAAGCGCGCAAAGAAGGCGAGGATGGAAAGGTACTACAATGCCAAGGTACGAAGCACGGCATTCAGGCATGGAGAATTCGTCTACCGCAGCAACGAAGCTAGTAGAGCGGAGGACACTGGAAAGCTTGGCCCAAAATGGGAAGGGTCGTATGAAGTAGTGGAGGCACTAGGGAATGGAGCGTATAAGCTCAGAGGCGTGGATGGGGAGATACTCCCAAGAACATGGAACATCCGTAACTTGAAGAAGTGTTACGCCCAAGTGTAAGTAGGTTTTCCCATCTCTTGTAAGTTGATCACGGATCAGTCCCACAATGTGGGAACCGCTTCAAATTTTTATGTTTTTCATTTTTATTGTAATATTTCGTAATTATTAATGAAATGTAGAAGCCTGGCCCGCTCTACAAAATTTTCCAAAACAAAGATCCATTTACAATTTTCACTTTTGCATCTTTTGCATATCTCTCACATCCGCGACAAACAGTGTCGCACATAAAGGACGAGCAACCTCAAAATTGACTCAGGCATATAAGTGGTATTGCAAGCCCATTGACCATTCCATGCTACCCCCGGACTCCTAAAGTACGGCCACGGGTACAACCCAAAGCCCGGAACAACTAGCTCTGGCAAACAAGTAAAAGCATATATATACAATAAAGTCAAAAGTATTTCCATTAAGTACACAAGATTTTCTACAAGTACACGGGGGCATACCCCCGGCTTACAAAATAAAGGCGCCGCGGCAACCACATCCCTAACCAAACTGACAAAGTTACTAAGCTTCAAATAAACTGGAGAGGCGGCATAGTCTAAATGCCGCCCATGGAAAGATACCTCAAACATCCCCGGCACGATCAAGAATGCTCGTGTCAAACATGTCATCATGAGTAACCTGTTCCTCCTCCTCTTTCTCATCCTCCCCGGTAGGACCAGTGACCGCAATAGAAGGAGTCGGATCAAAGGGAACTATCACCATGGAAGGCTCCCCGATGGAAGTAACCTGGTGCACAACCTCGGAAACAATCAACTCAGGGTTCCAAAAGTCAAACTTCTTACCGTACATCCGATTTTTCCTCTCCTTATACGCGGCAATAGCACGCGGACGCCTGGTAATGGTTTGCAATAAAGAACTGGGAAGCGCAACCTCCTCCGCCGACGGGGAATTAAACACAAAGTCCCCCGAACCGCTGGGTCGCTCCTCCTGCAACACCAGCTGGGACATAAGGAACTCCAAGGAAGAATCCTTGCACGCCTCCAAGGAATCTAAAAGGGGGAAAGGAACATCACTAAGGCGAATAACAGCCTCGCGGTAAACCTATTTTGCCCGCGGATTATAGGCCTTGATATGTTCCAACTTCAAACCCTTAGAACCATGAACAATGCCTGCCTCTAAACCCTGCCTTAGGCCTTCAGCAATGGCCTTACTTATACAATCCCCCAGCCGCGTCTGCAACTCCTCTGACTGTTTAAATGCCATCCATGCCCTACGGAAACCGTGCCCAATTACCCACCGCTTAGATTCAATTGCAAGAAGAGTGCTCGGGAACAACTGTTCATCGAAATCACGGTTCAACTCCGATAGCCTCTGATCCAGTTGCGCAAGCTGAGTATCATAAGTGCTTCGGACCTCTTGCTTACGCTCTTTCAGCTTCTCCTCAAGTGACCCAATCCCCTTCACCTGTTCTTTAAGATCATCACAAACGGAGGTAAGTTCGGCAACCTTACCCTTCAACTCCGCATTATCAACAGTTAAATTAGCCAGATATTCATCTTTGGGAGCAATCATGCCCTCCAACTGCGCCACGCGCTCCCGCAACCTCTTAACCTCCCCAAACTCAGACTCGAGCAAACCAACACGCTCGCGGAGACCCCTAGCCTCCGCAACATCGGCCTCCAACTCCTGAACTTTACCCTTCAAAGCCTCAATCCTTCTATCCCTCCTTTCGAGCCTCTTGTTCAGCTTGTCGGTCTGGTTTAGCTCAAACTCCAGCCGTAGACGCACTTCAGAAGACATGCAGGTCTATTGCATAGTCATGATGTTATACTGCTCAAGTAAGTCTGTGTGCGGCATATTACGCAGCGTGGACAAATAGCCGGGAGTTGCAAGATTATCTAGCATGCTCTGACAAACCCAAGCATCGTTCATGCGGAAATCATTGGTAGGCAGCCACTTTGGGACATACACATTCTTGGCCTCCGCTGTTTCCACGGATAGAGACTCATAGAAGTCATTGTCAGAAGCCGCAGGACGATGGACAGATTGGTCCTGCGGGGACTCGGCCCAAAACTCCCTGCCGCAAGGTGGGGGTGAGATGGACCGGACATCTCAGTATCCAAGTTTTCCTGGTGAGCGCTGGTGGATGTCTTCGAAACAACATCCTGATCTGACTGTGGAAGCGGGGTAGCCTCAGAAGAAGCAACGGTAGTATCCAGTTGCTGAGGCTCGGAGTCGGACTCATCACGAAGCTCCACAACAAGCAATAGTTCTCTGGCAAAGATCACCTACATAGCCAAGAAACACTTGGGTCATTTTTCCATTCAAAAAATAAAAGGAAGCGACATAAATAAGGTAGGACCCTTACCAGCGGCAGACCCGGAACCTTGCCCCGGAGCGGGAGTAATTCTTTTCTTCTCCGGCTGCTTGGCGGGGACATGAAGACGGACTCTCTTCTTCCCGGTGGCTTTGCTGGCTTTGGCTGCCTCCACATTTTCCACAATGGTCTCTTGGACCAGCGTGATTAAGTTCTCGGAAGGCTCTATGCCGCGTCCAGCCGTTTCATCCTGCAGCGTTTTCTCGCCCTTTTGTAATGTTCTTTCGCCCGATGTCACTTCAAAGGGATCCGGCTAGTTGATGAAGGCGAAGAGAGACATCTCTGCAAACAAAAGAAAACAGGTGTTAATAACAAAAACAAAGGGGAAAGAAGACAATAAGACGCGACAAACCCCAAAAGAAGAACCCACCCTCAGTATCCGAAGCCATAAAAGTGGGCCGCGCCGTAGCATCATCCCAAGCACGGCTAAGGCCAATCACGCAAAGGAAAGGCTCTGGAAACTTCTTAAAAGGAGCACGCTGCGTGTCAAGGAGGCGCTTAAATCCAGGTCAACATCGTCATCGGCCGGGGGTGGATCACGGTCAACAGAGACCTTATCATTCCATGGGATGGAAAAAGGAAAAACGGTCGCGTCAACCCAAAAGAAATACTCCTTCCAATTCTTTACCGAATCCAAGTGAGCGGTATGACAAACCGGCACAACCAACGACTTAGGACCCTTACGCTTCTCTAAGGTCATCCACCCATCCTTCATCCCAGAATAATAAAACTTCCTAAATAAAGGTAAGGTAGGGGTTCCACCATGAACGCGGCAGAGGATCTCAAAATGACTAATCCTAGCAGCAACTAATACGGACAATTGCGACAAATGGATTTGAAAATATTCCAAAACCCAACCCAGGAACGCGGAAAGGGGAATCCTAAAATTACAGAACTCAAAAAACCTAGTGTATACGCCTATCTTACCCTGAGGGGCATCCCTTATGGTATCACCAGGACCAGGGAGAAGAGGATGAACAATAGAGGGGATATGGTATTTGGAGCAAAAATCACTAAGATCTTTTTGTGATAGCTTACAAGTAAAATCGCCTAGGAGTTTTTTAGCCATTGTACTGTAATAAGGGAAGAAAAACCTAACCTGAGAAAGTAAGGACGCACACAAAGGGCTTGGTAGGCTTTTTTAATTTTTACACGCGAAGAAGAAATGGCAACATGAGCGAGAAGGTAAAAAGGAGGGTATTTATACTCCTAAAAGTAAAACCAACAGTTAATCGGGGCCAAAAAGTCGCCACGCTCCAAAAGCCTTTATTCTATGGCCCAGATATGCTTAGATCAACGGGCGAGATTGAAGCAGCCAAAACGTCACGTCAGTCAGAAAACGCGCGGTCAAGAACCGTTCGCGATTCCCAAAGGACAGCTGTAACGCTTATCCATGGTATAAGTGGGAAGCACAGTCAACAATGACTAGGGGCACACGCAGGACACCAATCCGCGGATAGACAAAAGAACTTAGTCTAGAACGCTCGTCCTGAACCAACAAGCATACTAGACTGGGGAGACTTGATCGCGTATAGTCCCCCGGCACCCATATGGGTTAGGCGCGGATCAAACATAACCCGCCGAAGGCTACTTAACCATTGCCAAGGGGCGCGCGGCTCGGACACCAAGGAAGGACCAATCCACGGACAAGAGATACGTCCGGGGAAGGCCATAACCGCGTCCCACATAAAAGGTAGGGAATCTCGCACAGGCTTAGAGTACTACAGCCTGCAGTCCCCAAAAAGGGAAAGCGGGACAACTCTCGCCTAAAAGCATCGATGTAACAGCAATGGGACAAGCTCTGGAGTTGACCTACGTCACTCCCCACTTACAAACTGTCGCTCTCATGGCCCGTGACCTTGAGAACACGACAGAAAGGTCAACCATATAAATAGAGGCCTCGCCACTATTCAAACGGCAACACATATTCACTCTCTCTCTAGAACTAACTTTATCTCTCTAAAAAACCATTACTTACTCTCACGCCGGAGGTTGACCGCGGAACCCCATTCCGCGGTGAGACTAACGGTGTTTGCTTTCTTAGCAGCTTTAAACCAGGAATCATACTTAATACAAGATCTATTTCCCGGGGAGTTAGCATACACTAATCTTCATCAGGGGAGCGCCCAGAATTGTATTAACAAACCCCATGGGATAACTTTATTTATCATGCAATATATATAGATACAAGAACAATATGAAACCCTAAAGCTTATTGGACCCTAAGCCCACAACCAGGCTTGGGTCATTCTAATTTATCATCTAATAGAAGTATCATCTGGTTGAATCTGAACTCGATCAAAGCTTGAATTATTACATACATATGTTATGTAATGTATAGAAAACGTAAAAATGATCACGATAATTATATATACTACTCTGCAGTACTTAATGGATGATTGGCTTCTATCTAAAATATCGTTGTTATAGCTTTTACTTATTAATTATATTTATTGAAAAATGATTTGAATGCCTAAAAACTAGACTTAAAATTAGACCTAAATATGTGATTGATGGATTTGAAAAATTTGATTGATGGGAAATGATGAAAGAGAAAAAGTGTATGACACTTATTCAAAAATAAATGATGTAGATCTATTATTAGGTCTCATTGTTAAGCTTATATATCATCACTCATATTTATTTATCCTCTTAAAAGGAAGTTTATGACATGTGATAATACTTCACAGTTCACACCATTTTTTCCCTCTCCTTCACACTCGTTATTAGGGTAAAAGTCATAAAATAACATCGTACTTTTTAAAATTTGCCAACTTGAAACACTTACTTTTTTATTACCTTACTTCACCAACAAACTTTCAAAATTTGTTCCGACTTCACCTATATGACCCATTTATATTAAAATAATAACCGAAATGATTATATTATCCTTGTATTCTTTAAAATTTGTTCGACTTCATTAACGAACTTTTAAATTTATTCGACTTCACCCATATGCCGAGGGTAATGTCTTCATTTCGCTTATTATTTTAATATAAACGTCATATGGGTGTTTCGAACAAATTGAAAGTTTTTGAAAGTAAGGTAATAAAAAAGTAAATGTTTCAATTCGGCAAATTTTAAAAAGTACGTTGTTATTTTATGGTTTTTACTCTCGTTATTATTTTGCTACTAGTATATGGGTAAGAAAACAAAAAGTGGCAAAAATTAATTAATTTCTTGTTCATGGCCATCTTTTAGCAACTAAAAGTTTAACTGTCTCGTGCTTGTCAGAAAATTAAAAAATAAAAATAAAAATCATAATGTGAATCAAATATAGACCAAATTCTGTAAGCCACGAAAAGTCGAAAAGCACTTGTTCAAAAATGACAACATTAGTATTGTAAATTTGGTTCTAGAAAACTACAGTTGATAGTTTCCATCGGTTTTGCAAGTTTTGTAGCGGTTCTGCCACGTTCTGATAGTCTGAGACAAGGGTTACGAGACCAATGCATTATGCATGGTGAATGTTGTTTGGCAAATTTTTGTGCCTTCGATGTCTTTTGACTCTTTGTTTCATAATTTCATTTTATACGTAGTATTATTGTTTCGAAAAGTTATCTTTAGTTGGCCACAGTGATGTAACCTTTGCCACTAGTCGAGTTCTTGCTTAAATTTAATTATATGACCCATCAACGTTGAGACTTAAATTATAACGCCTCCCTCTAACTTTTTATGCACCAATTAATGAGTAAGGTGAGCTCTAACAAAACTCATGGACACTAGGTTAATCTCAAGCTACCATCGACAATTTATTGAGCTCAAAGCTCATGAACATTAGGCTAATCTCAAACTACGCTTTGTAAAGCCTTCAAGAGGCGGATTTGAGAGTCTTCGAAAATATGCACCAATGATTTCTGTATGAGTAAATAGAATAGATACGTACCTGATATTTTTCACCCAATCTGCTTGGTCTTTGCGAGAACCGCGTGAATAACTACACTACTGTATCGAACAAAATAAAATTCACCGTGATAAGCAGTTCTATTTATTTCCGTCCCATAGGTTTTATTTTTTACCTGTTGATTCAAATGATGTGTTCGTTGGATTTGATACCCGGATTTTTTGATTGAAAAAGTGTATAACATAGAAATAGGGGATGGTCTAGCATTTTTTATATTTCTTTATTTATATTGACCGAGAAGTTTTTTTATGTGCTTGTTACAAAATCTCACAAACTCGATAATGAGTCATGTGAAGACTTTTTTTTTTTGGGGTAAATGGTTATTACCCGGTGAATATATTAATAAAATAATATGAGTTAATTACATGTAGAATGGTTATGAGCCACTCTAGAGCTAAAAAGCAAACTATGTGTTTTGAAGAAGTTCAAAACATAACAACCAAGAAACATCTAAGCAAACCATCAAAATACGAGAAACAATTATAAACCAAGATGGTGTTTTAGCTTCCATGAATCATATTATCCGCCATTCGCTTCAACACTTCAAAGGTTCCAAGTTTTCCTCATTTTGTCAACTCGAGCAGACTTGAAACGAAGATACGCCAATTTTAATCTAATGACTTCTAATATAGAATCAGAAACCTTGGCAGCTTGTTTTTCACTTTTGCCATACACTCTACTGTTTCTTTCTAGCCAGATGTAGTACAAAGTGGCAGCTACAATAACTCGACCTATAATGCTCGTAAGTCTTTTCTGTTTAGAGATAGGAATAAGCCACGCCATGATATCCTCCCAAGTATGTGAAATAGACGAAGATCGCAGACTTTCAAAGATATTGAATGGCCATTATCCCTTTCGACATATGTGCCTCATGCTTTGTTTTATGTTAGCTATTCTTGCTCGTGTGTATCGACTCTTCCGTGTTCTTTACACTAGCTTTTATTCCTCTCGCATGAAGGTTGTAAAAAGGGTTGTGGGTAGATCCACCAACATCATCATAATCCTAACTCCTACTATGTCACCAATCTCTTATGCTAACATTATCCTCTTCTGAAAACTGAATATAACCACTCTACTCATGGACGGAAACTGAACACGTCTATTGGAGGGGCCAAAACGTGTATTACTTATTGTAAGGGTGCAAAATAGTTAGGTTTATTTATGTTTTATTTATTATTTTTAGTATATGTGAATAGGTGACTGATATTTTAAATTGATAACGTATGGGAGCTCCAACCTAACTGGCTAAACGCCATACACTTGAAACAGACCCAAAACAAGCCCACCAAGGCTAAGCCCTAACTTTCTGGGAAGCATCTTCCTAGGCTAGACACAATCATGGTCAGACCTGGTAAGCATGAGTCAGGCTACGACTCGTCTGGAAACTGAAGCCAGGACCGTTGCAACAGCCACCACGTGTCATTACCTCATTCGAGTAGAAGTAGTGTTGTGAACATTTCGCATATACGCAATATCGTACATGGGATACCTCATGAATCCATCCAAACCCAAGGATGACACTTCACGTGTCATCCTTGTCCCCTCATCTAGATAACCACCATGTGGACATCCCTCAAACCATTGGATCACATCCACGGGCTACACACAACCCTAAAACGCATCCCTATAAGTATATCGGGCCATTTCCTTGAAATGGATCAAGTCATTCTCGACTAAACTTTACACACACTAGTCACCTCCTGCGTGTTACCCCAACTCGTAATCGTTCACACCTTGGGGTCCTTACCGATCGTGGGAAACTGAACGAGTAACTACCCTTAACCTTCAATACGTACCTTACGTAAACACAGAGTAAATAATACTATAATTAAAATTAGATTTTTTGAAAAAGCCACATTCGTAATTAGTCTCTGATAAGGATTTAAAACGTGCGTTTTAAGGGGTCATTTAGTCTCTAAACTTGTATATATTTGATCAATTATTACCCTAAATCGTTTCTTTTCGCATTATAGGTACTTTGGGAGCGAATGTCGGAAAGGAGCAAGTTTTGGGCTTATTTGGACAAGAAAACAAAAAAAATGATCAAGTTGCGAAAACGTCAGGAAAAGGAGGCCTGACGGCGTCACAATCCCAACGTGACGCCGTCACTTGCAAAATCAAGTTTCCAGATAATGTAAAAGTTTCAAGTGACGGTTCAGACTATTGTGATGGCCTAGAGCTGAAGGCGTCACTACCAGAGGAACAGTGCACGACAGCGTCACAAATTACAAGGCGACGACGCTTTCTTTAGTATATTAGCTTGTACATCCGACTAAGCGCTTTCTTTACTAGAGTGCACTAGTTGTTTTTATTCATTATATTTATTGCGTGAATTGTGGTTTGTTGATATTAAGAAGTCTTAGTTAGACGACATATTGCTGATTGATGACATTAAGATCGCTTAAAGGAGATTTATACATTCATTGAGTTAGGGATTTCGGCACCACCCTACAACCAATATTAAGGAATACAATGCGCTAATTAAAACAAGGACGTGACAATTCGACTAATCAATAAGAGATAACTAGGAAGTAAAGATATTCTAAGTAAACACATTTATCTATCATAATAAGTTACCACTTTACTTTTTCGGATAATTAGTTTTTGTTAGTTTAATTAATTTTTTAAAAACCAAACTCTTCAAACCCCGAGATATTTTAATTGCTTTTAAAAAATATAAAAATACAAAAAGAATCATCCCTCACCTTTAGACCTAATCCGTCATACACTTCGACCATCACAACACTATTCCCCTAGATAATGATCAATCCCCGGTGTCTTGCCTATACTACACTACAACGATTAAATACACTACCTAGGAGGATTGTAAAACTTTTGTGGTTTTGTAAAATTCCGCTATCAAGTTTTTGGACGCCGCTGCCGGGAAATAGTTTATGTTTCGATTTATATCTCGTTTAGGTCTGTTCATTAGATTCCTATCAAGTGGGATTTTTCTTTTTCTTTTGTTAGCTTTCTCGTAGTCTAAATTTTCTTTGTACCCTTTGTTCGTAACTCTTATCATCTGCCATCATGGTGGATGATAATATCTTTGACCATGCACAACCAAACAACCGTGACCCACCAAATAACCGCGACCCACCCGAACCACCTCGAGCCCGTACTCTAGGTGAGCACTATAAACCAAGCCACCAAAGCTATCGAAACACCATTGAGCTTCCACAACAAGCCAATGTGTCTCCCTTGCGATCCGACACCATCCAGTTGGTGCAAAACGGATGTGCATTCCATGCAATTCGTTCCGAAGATCCAAATCAACATCTCAAGGATTTTCTTAAAATCGTTGACTCGATCGATCTTGATGTTGGCACTCAGGAGACGACGCACTTGCGTCAAGCGCGTCTCTTCCAATTCTCTCTACGTGATCAAGCTAGCAATTAGCTTGAGCGTCTGCCCGCAGGATCCATCTCCACTTGGGATGATCTTACTTCTTGTTTCCTCGCACAATTTTTCCCACCGAGGAGAACTACTAAGTTAAGGAATGACATTTTAATGTTCCAACAACGTCTAGGTGAAACTCTTTACGAAGCGTAGATTCGTTTCAAGGACTTACTCCAAAAAGTCCCTCATCATGGCATTGATCTTTGGCTCAAAGTCCAAATCTTCTATGATCATGTCAACCACTCCACAAGGTAAACCATTGATCATGCGACCGGTGGTATGCTTCGTGATAAGAATGTGGAAAAATCATGGGGTATTATAGAGGATCTCGCCCTCTATGACAACGAATGTTGGAATGACTCTCGCGAGTTGAACAAAACCGTCAAGGCAATATCCTTGCCTTCTAATGTCTCAAGCATTCCCGATCGTAGAATAATTGAATTTGAAGATCAATTCAAATTCCTAATGAGTTCCTACGAAGCTCCTAAACCTTGACGTCAAGTGAACGACATCACTTTTTCATGTGAATTATGTAGTGGTCACCATGACACTCGTGATTGCATGAAACTCCCTAAACAATCTTTTGCAGACTATGCATCTTCGCGTACCGACAGAGCGAGAGAAAAGTGGTTCACTTTCAAATCCAAGCAAAATACTATAAGTGATTCTTATAACCCCTCTTGGAGAAATCACCCAAACTTTAGGTGGAAGCAAAACCAAAATTCGTCTAAAAACAAATTTTCAAACCCACCTAATCATTTTCAACCAAGCGGTTCGTCCTCGAATTGTCCCTTTAATAACCCTTCCATTTCCAACAATTTAAATTATCTTGAAGGATTGGCATCCAATTTTATGTCATCTTAAGAAGCTCTTTTATCTAAATTTGAAGCCGGTTTCAAACAAAAACAAAGCAAGAAGACAATTAAAATTGATGACTTGTTGAAGGCTCTCAACAATCATGTGGTGACCCCTCCAAGTAAATCTACCAAAAATATGAATGGGGGTAGTGAAATCAAGGATCCCTCATCATCATGTTCACTTTGTTAACACTATCACTTTACTACCACCACAAAGGAATGACAAGGAGGAAGAAAGAGAGACCTTGACCGGAGAAACAAGTGACACTAAGGAGGAAACTAGGGATGTTAAAAGCAATAATGAAAGAGAATTAGGAGTTTATTACTTCGACAAGTTTCCCACAAATGATGAATTGGCTTACTATAGGTATTTGATTCATGATCCTCGCCAATACTATTATAGAAGAATCCCAATCATTGTAGGAGGCAACCCTTCAAACGTGTGAAAGGCCTACATTGACTTTAATTCTATAATAAACATTAGAGTTAATTACATAAATGGTCCATGTGGTTTGTCGGGTTTTACGGATTTAGTCCCTAAACTTTATTTTTTGCGGATCTCATCCCTATGGCTTTGACCCATTACGGGTTTGGTCCCTTGACCACTTTTTCTGTTAGTTTGACCTTCAAGTGTGTGTTTAAATGGCTGAATTGACAGAAATACCCTCCTATTGTATGGTCCCTGTGGTTTGTAGCATATCACGAATTTGGTCCCTACCTTTTTTTATTTATTATTTTTTCAACTATTTAGCTAATATTATCAATAATTTTTTTATTTCAAAATTTTTTGTCCTAATTTTTTATAAATTTTTTACTTAGATTTTTTATAAATTTTTTACTATATTTTTATGATATTATTAATAATTTTACGAGATTTTTTTATAAAATTTTTACGAGATTTTTATAAATTTTTACTTAGATTTTTATGAGATTTTTATGATATTATTAATAATTTTTTTATTTCAAAAGTTTTTTTGTTCGAATTTTTTAACTAAGTTTTTCACAGTTTTTTTTTTTAAAACTTTTTTGACAGAATTTTTAAAATCTTTTTGAACTTTTTAAGAGATTTTTTTTAATAAAATTTTCACAAAATTTTTTACGAGATTTTTTTTTATAATATTTTTTACGAGATTTTCTATGATAATATTAATAATTTTTACGAGATTTTTTCTATAAAATTTTTACGAGATTTTTTTTATAAATTTTTTACGAGATTTTTTTATGATATTATTAATAATTTTTACGAGATTTTTTTAAAAAATTTTTTGAAAAAAAAAAGTTGACATAATTTATGTAAAAGTTTTGACATAATCCGTCAAAATTTATTTTTTTTTAATTAAAAAAAATTGTTTAAAATTATAAAATTTTTAATCTGTTAAAAAATTTAAAAACAAATTAAAATATTAAGTTAAAAAAAATGTTAAAATATTAGATATTTAGTTTGTTAAAAAAATATTGTTTTTAAGGTTTTGACATAATCTATTTAAAAAAATTAAAGGTTTTTAAAGTTTTAATGGTTTGACATAGGTTTTTAAAATTTAGGAAAATATTTTGTTATTAGATTTTTAAAGTTTTTAAAGTTTTAAAGGTTTGACATACGTTTAAAAAAAAAAAAATAAATAAATTTAAGATAAACGACATGGACCATATGCTAAGACAAATTAGTACCTAGAAGAGACCCCGATACTAGAAAAATAAGCAATTTTACAGAAAGATTTTGGGGGATGCATGTATTTGTAGGAAATTTCACTTACATGACGGGTTTTTAATAGTGGAAGATATTAGTTCGGCAATAGATCCATGCTTATCACATGTTGTGTTAGGAAAGCCGTTTGTGGAAGTTTCCAATATGACTTATGACCCATCACTTGGAGTAGCTAAATTCGTGGATGAGAATGATGAGATTACTTATCAAATGCCCCATAAAGTTGAGCAATATAGACTAATGCCAAATTTAGAAAAAGATTATAAGAAATCGATCTACTATGGTGATAATGTCCTTGTTTGGTGATGTAATTGTGTTCGGGGTCATGTCAAAGAGAATATCTGTTAATACACTGCATATTATTTTAAGAAAAAGGTTGTTCAATCATTTTTTTTGTGTGTGTGTAAAAAAAAATATCTGCAGCATGTTGCGTGATACAGATTCACTGAGAACTGTATACCAGACTAAGACTTGGCGAGCTTGAGCTCAATTTAATGGTTTGAATTTAAACTCGAGCTCAAATGCTTGTAATGTTCGGTAAAAAAAACTTGAATATATTGATCAAAAGTCAAAATTATGTCCTATGAAATAAGTTTGGCCAAAAAACATTGATACATACCTAGTACTCGAAAAACACCTGTGGTTATTTACTTAGCTCTTACAAACCTGAACTCCACTCACTTACTTCAGCTTTTTTTTTTAAACTATAAACTTGCAAAAGTTTACAATGATCGATCTGGAACTCTAATGACTTGACATAAGTACTGTTAATATGAAGGCTTATGTCAAATTGGCAAAGCTTGATGCTTATTCTGGCCACGTATTTATAATCTCCATTTGTTGTATATTTTCAACTTGTTCTATTATTTTGACGCAAACTTGAAGTATCATCTGGTTGAATCTAAACTCGATCAAAGCTTGAATCATTGCATACATATGTTATGTAATGTATTGAAAACGTAAAAATGATCACGATAATTATATATACTACTCTGCAGTACTTAGAGTGAAGGGTATCACAACGAGCAAACCTCGCCAATCTGATGTGGATGGCTCGCCACCACTCGCCACCCTTAGCCACGACACCACCATTGCTCGCCTGGTTTGTAATTCGCCGGGGAAGTGACAAAGAAAAAGACAACAACTTTATTTTCTTTTTTGATTTTAAATTGTGTTTTTGTTTGAACGAACAGTAGTTTGAGTGGGTCAAGTGAAGAGGCTGGCGTTAATCGTGAATGGGGTATTTTTAAGTGGGTGTCAGTGATGCAAGACGTATGAGCCTAAACGAAGAGATACGTGGTTTAGCCTTGATACCCTTCACTCTTAATGGATGATTGGCTTCTATCTAAAATACGGTTGTTATAGCTTTTACTTATTAATTATATTTATTTATCCTCTTAAAAGGAAGTTTATGACATATGATAATACTTCACAGTTCACACCATTTTTTCCCTCTCCTTCACACTCGTTATTATTTTGCTACTAGTATATGGGTAAGAAAACAAAAAGTGGCAACAATTAATTAATTTCTGGTTCATGGCCATCCTTTATCAACTAAAAGTTTAACTGTCCCGTGCTTGTCAGAAAATTAAAAAATAAAAATAAAAATCATAATGTGAATCAAATATAGACCAAATTCTGTAAGCCACGAAAAGCACTTGTTAAAAAAAGACAACATTAGTATTGTAAATTTGGTTCTAGAAAACTACAGTTGATAGTTTCCATCGGTTTTGTAAGTTTTGTAGCGGTTCTGCCACGTTCTGATAGTCTGAGACAAGGGTTACGAGACCAATGCTTGGTGAATGTTGTTTGGCAAATTTTTGTGTCTTCGATGTCTTTGTTTCATAATTTCATTTTATATTATTGTTTCGAAAAGTTATCTTTAGTTGGCCACATGTTTAACATCTAGTTAGTGATGTAACCTTTGCCACTAGTCGAGTTCTTGCTTAAATTTAATTATATGACCCATCAACGTTGAGACTGTTGGGATTTTAAAACTAAGTTAATCAATTAACCTCTACGAGTACGCAACGGATATAGGAAATAACCTTGCTTGGTAATTGAACTTAAGTAACGAAAGAAACCAATACGAAACCCAAGTATCAAAGATAGATAGCTCTATGAGTATCACACACAAACCCGATAACGTATACGTTCGATAATGAAGCTAGTAGAGAACGTAATAACCAATCAACACTTGAAATAACTTGAATATAACACGATCAAGAAAACCCTCAAAGAACTTGTCTCTTTTCTGCCCAAAGTATTACTGTCCGAGAACAGTAAACAAACAAGAAGCTGGAAAAACTTCTTTACCCGATATCGGATGATGCTATCCGATATCCACCCTCTTTTTTCCAAGAAGTAGCACACGACCAGGACTAAAACCCAAGCCTTTGTTGCTGCTGTTTGTCAACCAGGAGCTCAGTAACAAAGAACCACCAATTAAAACTAAACACTTGAATCAAACAAGTTTAGGATTAATCAAAACCAAAACAAACCTTGCAAGACTTGATAATAGTCGACTAAGGTTTTAAGCTGGGAATAAATTGTATCGGTTAGGGATTAGTAACAGATAATAATCAAGCGTGTGTTTGGCAGAAGGTATATTTGCTTTTATACAAAAATAAACCGACCTTCATCTTGGGTCATTGCTTGAACGACAAGCTTGAAACCCAAGCAAAAGTCCACCCTTTCCTTGTCCTCTCATTTGTAAGCATCAATGGCCCATGGCAGCTTTCAAACTAAATGACCCAACATGTAACTTAAAACAAGCCCATGGGTCGTCCATATCAAACGGGTCAAGTGTATGCATATCGGGTATAGTATATTCAAGTTATATTTACGTTCAACGACTATACTCATGTTTATCGTGTGTGCCCCCATAGGCTCACACACTTTTAGTTGTTTTGTCGTGTTTACAACTACCACAAACCAACAGCTCCCACTTGGGAGTTGGAGTGTCGAATGGCACACAAAACTAACGACGGAAACGCCTAGCAACGCTCTCACTCGCTTTTTAACTAAAAGTGTCTGAGAGAATAGTTTCAAAAATTTCTCAGTAGCATGGTTATTAATGTCTTGCTTTTAATCATCCTTTATTATAGATACCGTTAAACCATGGATATGGATCCTAACTCATTCCATATAGTTTAACCATTTAGAATCTCGTTATAGATTTTAATTCAGATATACCAAATGTAATCAAGAATCATCTTGCATTACCCTTGGGTTTGGCCAAAAATTATCCGATTAAATCTAGAGAGGTGCCATGGTATCTTCTCGCACATATCAAGTGGAGTAACAAATCCTTTATTGACTACAAGTGTTGTGGATGCCGCTCACATCACTCCAAATATAGCCTTTATAACTACCTTATTCAGATAGCGTTTATGATACTTACAAAAAGTGATATCCACACATAAGTAATCCTGCTTGTATCTCAAGTCTAAGGACGACCTTAACAAACTATTTTCAATATTTTACTTATGACAAGGATCCAAAAGTAAATGTTTGAAAGTTGGGGTATCCAATATGCATCCCTTGTGAATACACATGAGTTTGGCGGGAACAATCCACATTCTCGTTAGAATATAACCAACACTCACATTTGCCTTACATAATAATATTCACATATTGTTAACCGACAATGGACATATTTAGAACAATAAAATTATTCAAGGGTTAAACATGCAAATACAGGATAACAATTATCATATGAATGAATAACAAGTACCAAGTATCTTTATTCATCATAAAGTAAAAATTGTCTTTCAATCCCAATTATCCAAATACTTAAAGAGATATGCATGAGACTAATTTAGTAAGTTGAATCCTAATGTTTCCAACATTCTCAACCTTTCTTTACAAGAAAAACTAAATAGTCATCTGAGTAAACTTTCCGAATACTTATTTCAAAATATCACTTATAGTGAGGGATTTGAAATATAAGATGAGTGTCTTATCTCATATGCTCATACTATTGCAAGAGTTATAGTATGGAGATGTCGCCATACCTTGCATGAGGTATTAGAAGTCAACGACATACTGACAGTCATCTTTACAGTTTCTAAAAGTGTAAAGTATTCTCATTCCTTAATGTGTAATGCAACAATGCTCTATGTTGAGCATAACTAGTTAGCAGATTTATCATAAAAGATGAAATCCTACTACAACTAGTATTAATAATCCTCTAGCATCATTTGTACTTATACAACATTATGCTTTTTAATTCGTAAACATATATATTAACAGTAATCTAAACACTCTCAATTAGATATTGTTGTTGTCTGCTCATCTTGCTCTTGTATAAAAGTAACAACTAGTCTTATACACAATATTATATATACATGATAAATCCTTAGTTAAATCAACATAAGGTTTCCATTCATGTGATAGATTATTCCAAGTGAAAGTCTTTGTCAAGTCAAAGTCTTGGAAAAGTCAAAGTATCGCTAAAGAGAAAGTCAAAGCACTTTGTCAAGTCAAAGTATCGCAAAGCTAAAGAACTCATATATTCGCTTATGGAAAGCTTTGTTATTCTAGAATATTCTTTGTTTAGATCACTTGTCGCATAAGGATACAAATTGTAAACCGATTAGGTTATCCTTAAGTCTATAAAAGGACCCTAGACCGGCATTAGAGATATATGTTTTAGAATCCTAAAGTACGATTATTATTAGAGTTTTTAGAGTTGTTTAAGAGTCTCATATCAAGCGATTTAGAGTTATTAATGAAATCATTGAAAGTTAAAGTTATATTCTTCTTAGCTTTGTTAAGTAAATTCCGCAGACTTAATAGAGATTACTCGGTGTTTCATTGTTAACAACTTAGGATTTATCCGGTTATTAAACCCTTAACAAGCTATTTAAGTTAGTTTGGTTAGAGTACATCGATCCAACAAGTGGTATCGAGCTTGTGTGGAAACTCGACTAAGAAGAAACCTTAAAACCTAGTTAACAACAAAACCTAAAGATGTCGATCAAGTCGCTCCACCACCATCCATCACCTCACTCGTGATACCTATCATTAAGAAGGAGAGTACGACCTATGGAGCATGAAGATGAGGCAAGACATTGCAATTACGCATCATGCAATCGTGGAATGTAATTGTCAATGGTAATGAAGTCGTTCAGAACCTATTGATGTTCCCGGACAACCCAAAGCACCTAAAGCGGCCTTACCAAAGAACAACAATAAGAAATCAAGAGAAGGCTCTCAACATACTCTTGTCGCCATTCCGATGGTCATCTACTCAAATTCCATGATGCTAAAGATGCAAAGCAACTCGGGTCGCTCTCAAGACAAGGTTTCGATGCAATGATGCTTCCAAGAAGATGCACGTAAACTGCTGAAGCAAAGAATTTGAAACATTCATCGTTGGAGAAAGAGAAGGCCTTGATGTCGCCTATGATGATTCCAAAATCTTCTCAAGATGCCGGAGCTATACAAAGCGTAGGTTTCAGCTTGAAGATGCTAATCTAAAGTTCTTAAGGAGTTTGCCATCGACATGTCATGTGATTGCTACAATGATCGAGGACAACTCGGTCGGATGTTATGGACTTTGATGATCTTTACAATCATCCAAGGTTTATGAGCATGAGATGAATGGCCAAACTAGTTCAAAATCTCGTAGTAATGCCTTTTGTCATCCGAAAGAGACAAGATTTCCACTAAAAATCTTCACCGCTCAAAGTATTGTTGCCTATTCTACCCCACCTTTGCTCAAAGAAGCCTCACCAACACCTACCATCCACTCGGATGAAGTCGTATGCTCTTTCTTTGCACAACAAGCTACTTTACCTTTCACCTATGAAGAAGATCTCTCACAGTTGAAGAGGATGCTCTTGAAGAAATTGATATCGGTGGCAAGTTGCTATGATCAACGCAAGGATCAAGAAGTTTATGAAGAAGACAGGAAGAGGCATTGACTTCAAACCAAAACAGGAATCACTTTTGACAAATCCAAGATTGAATGCTTCAATCACAAAAGACCGGACATTTTGCAGTGGAATGTAGGTTTGCTAAATATCAAGCAAACAGATGACCGAGAAACCAAAGCTATAGTTGAAAGAAATTCCTATTACGTAAACAAAAGCTTTGGTTGATCAAGAGAATTTATCAAAGGTTGACTGAGGCCGAGTTTGATGATGAACCAAGAACTCACTCGTATGGTAGCCGTGGAGGATTTCGTGGAAGAGTTTGACCGAGCACGCCTTTTGATGAGGAACCTGGACATGCTGCTATGGAGTCTAAAGATGCTTATGGAAGCTTTGACTAGAGTATGGAGTGTGAAGATGATCCTGTTCTACTTGCTATGGTAGCCACTTCACCAAGCTTGCCCCTATCTCTGAGGTATGTTCTAAGTGTCATGACTTTTATCAAAAGGTACTTAATAGTTATGTGATTAAAAGAGATAACTGTGTAAGGGCTAGGTCCGAGGTAGTCGGTTATCAAATTACTTTAGAGTCTATGGAAGCCAAAATTATAACACATGAAAATAATGAAATGGCTTGCGTAAAAATATGAACAACATGATTATCGCTAAAATTAAGTGAATGGAAGTTAAATTGTAAGATTTCGAAATTGAGAAACCGACTAAGGAAAGAGATGAATTGTTAGCAAAGTTTGTCGCTTGAAAGAATCGTCTGCATGCTCATGTCACTTATGTCAAAAAAACAGAAGGGCTTACAATAGGACTGGTCTAGGTTTTGGTATGGATTTCAGTAGCGTAGAAGAAAACCCACCTAGTGATAAGGATGACCTTGATTTTGAGGATATAACCACTAGTGATGATGAACTTATTAACTATGTTGACACATCTAGTAATGAGGAATCATTTAGTGAACCACCTCCTGAATATAAGAAAGACAAGGGTTATCATGCTGTCCCACATCCCACTAGTAGTCATCAACCCATTAGACCTGATGTTTCTCGTTTTGGTGTAGACAACCTAGAGGTTAGAAAGAAGCTTATTGGTCAATCTAGGTCTGACACCCTAAAAGAAACAGTTGAGACACCTAAGGTAGATGATGCTAAAATCCAAGCAGTACTTTCACCTCAAAGTACTGCTACACCTTCAGCAGTACCTTTAAGAAAACCTTTTCACAATAATGCTAAACCTTTTGGGATAATTTTGGTCAAAACAGCTTTTAATCACTCACCTAGACGCCGTGATAGGTTTGGTAATACACATAGAAGAAGAAATTTTAGGATTACGATCAAAAACTCGTTTCGCTTGTTTTAGTCCCGATCATTTGATTAAGGACCGTGACTTTACATTCAGTACCTAAGTAAGTTCCCAAAGAATGTAATCACAACCAAAACCAAGGAGACTAGACCACTTGAATCATTCACATAGGGTTAACCATAGAAACTTCTCACCGACTATAAGCACCCTCACCGAGAAGACCTTTTTGAAACCTCCAAGACTTTGAAACACTTTCCAAGGCATCATAGCAAAATACAAGATTTCTCAAAGTCACGCTTCGCCACCAAACACCTCTTGGAATAGGAACCCTATGAGATCTAATTACTATCAATCTAGAAGGCATTACAACTCCAAGAAAGTAGCTAGATCAAGGGACTCTACACCAGAAGTTAAAACTAAATGGGTTAAGAAGGAAAGTATTGATGATGAACAAACAATACTTTCAACAAGTACTGGTGAAACAGAGATTGTAGGACCTCACTTTTATCAACCTTATCACAAACCCAACACGTTACGCGTATAACACGTTAACCACAAACACAAACAAAGCGTAGAAATGAAGATGAGAAAGATTGGTGACTTGATGATGATATAAGTTATGCGTATGTATGAGTAGAGAGATGAAAAACAATAAGATGTTATATTGCTCCAAAGAAAACACACACACACACAATTTCAAGCACACCCCTCAAATGACTATTTGAGGGGTATTTATAGTCTAAATACAAGATGCCCTAAAGAGCTTTCCATGGGCTCGTTTGGGCTTGGGTTGGATTACATCATACATAAGGCTAGCTTAACTTAACTTATAACCAATTAGCTTAGCCCAAGTCCATGAGCCCGTTGACTATTCTAGCACGATATCTAACACACGTTACAAAGTTCCTAAACGTGAATGACCATCACTTCTAATAAAACTATTATACAATAATCTCCCCAAGGGGTGGTCATTCAAAAGATGCTCCACTTGATTTGGTCTTTACTTTTCTCGAGCTTGAACTTTGTGCGAGATACTGAGAATAGTCTTGATTCTTTGTTCCTTCATGCTTTGTGATCGATAATGTGGTTGTTCCGCCGTTGTCAACTTCGCTGGTTTGGTGTCTCCACGCCTTTCTCCACCATGCTCACACTTCTATTTGACTTTTAATTACCAATGATGTAGTTCTCGAGTCTTTATACTTTGTAGATTCTTTGACGCTGATGAAGAATCATCTTTAACTTTGAGTTGCCTTTGATTATGATGAGAACTTTCATGTGTTGTTGGTATGAGCATGTGGAGAATCGCACGATCAATCCGCCTCCCGAGCTTCCATAAGAAGAAAACATAAACAAAGTTAGTAACAAGTGGATTCCGCACTTACAAGTTTGAATTTCGAGGGTGTTAACAGATTGCGTGAAAACACGCCTCTAATTCTCACAAGGGCCGCTCTCGAACCGAGTCCCACAAGTGAGATAACGCGATATACCAAGTACACCTACAGTTCGATGAGTCACGAGGTACATCAAGCATCACCACGATCGTAGACCGTTTGAGACACACTAAGCGTAATCCACGGGAGTTACCAAGTGACCGCCGTGGTCGCTGATGTTGACCTCGGCAGAGTTTCCATTCAATCATCAAGAATCACAATTGTGAAACTTCTCATAAATGTTCGCGCATTGCTAAGATCTCGTAGGACTCTAGAATATATCACTTGTGTCCTTATTGATGAACAACAAGCGATGTCATGTCATGTGTTCCTATGAGATCTTTTGATGAATCTCGTGGCTCTAGACTCAATTAGTGCATTTTGGTTTTCCGAGCGGAGACTAGGGAGAGGTCTCCTTCTTCAATATCAACAATCTCAAGAGAAAGTCGATAGATTATGTAGGTTCCCAGTGAGAATGAAACAAACTTTTAAGAGGAATTGAGTGGCTAGAAGGTTTAGTGCAAGCGCCACCGGGTCCATGACGCCTTTGTCTTCAATACCGTGTCAACTTAGTGACAACTAGTAGCGATGAGTTGAACCCGGTTTCGCCCTAAGGTTGAATATGGAGGGCTATTTCTTTTCACCCTTTTCATTACATTTCTTTTAATTCTTCAACCCTTCTTTCTCCTTTCTCACATTACTCCTTTTTTCAATCATACCTAAGGACTTCTAATACTAACTATTGGTGATGTCCTTGGTAGATCCCTCCGGCTCTGGCGGATCATAGGACAAATATTCCTATCCTTAGTCACCTTATACCTCCATGACCGTCCTATTGTTGCCATAAAACCATTTTTCTTGAAAATCTCTCAAAGTGTTTTTGATGGAAAACATGTTTAGAACACTTGAGAGTTTTATATTTTCAAGAACACTCCCCTTCACATGTGCTTATAAGTTTTGACAAATCGCACATAGAGGGTAGAGTTCGCACTTTTGAATTGATCGACTTTAAATGAACTAGACCGATTCGAGACACGCTTACATCACTAGTGAACTAGCTTGAAATTATTACCGTCCCGGTCAAGTCCATAGAAAGTTTCTCGAGATGGTACATGATTTCTCATCAATTCAATGGTTGCATCTGAGTCGAGCTCATTTTGAGATTCAAACAACGAACATTAAACTTTTTGATCATATTTTAATCACGTCTCCTCCCCCTCAAAAATAGCATAATCGTGATATTTTTGATATCAACGGATTAAACAACATTTTAGAATCTTTTTGGGGAAACAAACGGATTTGATTTAAGCATGAATTTGGAACATTTTAGTTTTATACTCCCGCTTTAATAAAGCATAATCAATTACAGGGTTTTAGAGGGAGTTATCTTGAGCACAAAATATTTTGAAAGATTTTGAAAATCTTTTGAACAATCTTGAAAAGGTGCTCAAGATGATGATGATTTCTCACCATTTTTAAATGTAGTGCACTGAAGCGTACACTTGATTTTATCTTTAAAAACACGAGTTTTGATTTGAAAAATAATCAAAAGTCATCATTTTAGTTTTATATTTTGATGTTGATGGAGTTGGTGCATTGGTTTCGACCGTTGTAGATGCATCTTCTGTTGGTGGTGGTGGATGATTTTGAGCGGGTGCAGCGGAATGATGGTTTGATGCATTTGTCGAAGTTCCACCATAGTATTCATCGAACATTAACTCGAAGAAATTCTCCCATTCTTGTTCTTTAGGATTGTCAAACGAAGTTGATTGAGCTATTTGATGTACGAGTCCCGAATCGATGTGTCCGTAAGTCTCATGGGTTTAGTGCGGGTTCTAGAGCGAGTCTCTCGAAGCCATGTGAAAGTTCATCAAATTTCACATTCATCGCTCCATGATCCTCCTAGTTCTTCTCGTTATACACCTTGAATGCCCTTGAGTTATCTCGAATATCCAATGAAGCTTCAAATATCACCTTTAGCTTTCAATTTACCTAGATCTTCTCGCTGCTCGTCGGATAGCACAAAGCGCCAAACACGTGAAAGTAAGAGATATCGTGTTTTCGTTGTTCACAAGCTCATACGGGTTTTATTGAATCTTGATGAATTAGGATCGGTCTCGAGTGAAACAAGCAAAGGCAACAACATCGACCCATAGAAATAACGGTGCACTAGAATAAATTAGCATTGTGCGAGCAGCTTCCACAAGAGTTCTATTTCTTCTTTCAACTACCCCATTCTCATTGTGGAGTTCTAACAACCGATGTCCGATGTGTAATTCCAACATCTTCAAAATAGGCTCTTAACTCCCGATTAGTGAATTCGTGTCGTTGTCTCGTTTACAACCCTTATCGGAGCTTGAAGAAGTACTTGAATACGCTTTAAAGGTGATGATGATGCTCGGTGCTTCGTCTTTTGATCTCGAAACTTAACCCATGTATATCTTGAATAATCATCGGCGATAACAAGAATATACTTTTTCCCATTAATGCTTTCAACTCTCATTGGGCCACATAAGTCCATGTGCAACATATGCAACCTTGCTTTCGAACTAGGTACGGGTTTGGGTTTATATGATGCTCTTTTGCTTTTTCCTTGTTCGCATGATGGACATAAGTGATCCTTGGTGTATTTGAAATTTGGAAGTCCATTGACGATGTTGTCTTTGGCAAGATTGTTGATGGTGTCAAAATTGAGATGGGATAACCTTCTATGCCACAACCAGGACTGTGTTCCAGATGCTCGTGTCATAAGACATATTTGTGATGAAGAGGCCATTTGATTGATGTCGATAGCTGATAAGGTTTTAAAATGTACCTTTTTGAGGGGTCGTTTAAGCCCTTATTTGATCACTTTTGTATCCGTTATTGCTTAATATCGTTCCTTTTCACTTTTTAGGTCTCTTGAAGGCAAACTGCTGTAATGGTACTTATTTGGACGAAAAGGCGCCGGATATATGAAGAAAATGGCCAAAGTCAAGAATCGAGACACTCAAGTCGCTAAATTACAAGGGACGGCACATCGCTTATCTCATGACGCCGTCAAGGATTTTTGTGACGGACGTAAGCCAAAACCCTATTTTCAAGTGACGACGCAAAGTTATAAAAGAGTAGCCATCGCAACTCGGACGACCTAGATTCAATCCAGACGGCTTCAGAAGCTAAAGAGGACGGCGTCACAAGCATAAGGTGACGCCGTCGCAAGATTAACTTGGCCAAGACGAAACCCTAATGACGGCAACACGACGGCCACAAATCATAAGGGACGCCGCCGCACATGTAATCTTTATATAGAATCCGAATTTTCGCTTTTAGAGAGTAGTCTTTTGGGTAAACTTTTGAGTAAAACCTAAACCGAACCAAGGTCTTATTTTAGGTTCTAAACCCTATCTTACACCAAGATAAGTTGTTTAATTCATTAATTTAATTATGTCTTCAATTATTTGTGTGTATGCTTGCATGTTCTCCATGTCCGGCTAATTTACTTGTGTGTTTGCTTAGGGAATATGCAACTTAATCATTGAATATTGATTGGTTGTTTCTTATCTTAGTTGATTAATGATCTAGTAATGCGATAGGTCATTCGTTGTGTACTTAATGCTTGATTAATCTTTGTGAACCTTAGGTTATAGCACCTTGAGTTGTTGTAAGCTAAACAATCCAAAGAGGCCTTAGAGTTAGAGTTTATCATCCCTTGTGGGTTTTGTAGACGAGACCCTTTGGTAACTTCAAAGAGTTAGGGAGGAACGCATACCCTACAACTTTAGACACACAACGCAATTAGGAATAAGGACGTGACAATTCAACCATCAATAGAAGATAATTAAGGAGTAGTAAAACCTAAGTAAACACATCTTTAAACTATCATACGAGCACACAATAATTAGACATAGACTACCACCACCTTAGTTTAGATAATTAGATAATAGTAGAGTAATCGGTAGAAATACCAACCCCCAAATCCAAACCCCGAGATTCGTATTTTCCTTTTCTAAAAACATAAAAAGATAAAAATAATCTTCCTCAACCCCAACCTTAGCGTAGTAACTTCTCACTAGCATTCCTATTCCCCTAGAGAACGATATCAATTCCCGTGGCTTACCCTAATACTACACTACAACGATTAGGTTCACTGCCTAGGGTGTTGAAAAACTTGCTCACGAAAAGGAAGTTCCTTTGACCCTAAAAGCTTGCTCGACGATTAGGTTCACTGCCTAGGGTGTTGAAAAACTGCCTAGGGTGTTGAAAAACTTGCTCGACGAAAAACTTGCCCGATTAGGTTCCCGTGCCATCCAAGTTTCTAACGAAGCAGACATTTCTCCTAAAAGCAACCCCAACCTGCATCACGTAATCGCCTGATGAAACAAATTGTGTCCCAACCTCGACATAGTAAACCCGAGTGATCAAATAATTTCCAAAAGGTAGATCTCCATAACCCATGATAGTCGCTACATGATCATTTCCAAACGACGGTTCCCATGAATTTCCGCATTTAAATTGATCGCCAGCCTTCAGATTCTTGGTCATGTGCTTGGAGCAACCCGAGTCGACGATCCAAAGACATATTTCGATAACCCGCCAATAATAAGAAGAAGATTTTGGAAACCGTTTTGATTTTGATTCCTTTGGGTTAGAGGTAAAAGCCCCGATCACACTCATAGAAGTTATCTATTGGTAAGACATGTATATCACTCATTCTACCATTCGAGTGTGAAATTTCTACCCGTGGTTTCAAATGTCATCCCTAAAGTAAACATTATGCTCCATATCGTTAGTGTAAAGCCTAAGTCTCACAACTAGTCTTCCTATTCGTTTAGCATAAGTTCTTTTGGGAACATTCTTCTTAACAGGCTTAACAATCTCATTCTTAGAAACACAATCATCATGAACATTAGTTAAAGATTTCTTGCAAGTTAAACAAATAGATTCAACAGATTCATTAAACTTAGCAGATTTCATAGGTTCATTACATTCGAATGAAATGTATTTCTTAATACAAAGCGGTAAATTCCTAGGGTGTTCTTTTCTACTTTCTTCTCTTTATTCAATCGACTACTCTTAGAGGCAAGCGAGACTCTATTGTTCCTTGTATTGCTCTTAGGCTTTAGTCTGCTGCTCCTAGAGGTGCTTCCTAGTCCTGTAGAAGGTAAGGCACACTCATTAGGATTCACATGTTTATCTAGAGAAGTGGTTTCTGCTTTCCTAGTCTCTTTAGAGTGCTTTTCTAAACTTATGTCATTTGTTCCATATGTTTTAGATGTGGAGGCGCATTTAGATTAGTGGTACTCATCTTAAAAGGCCAGAGCTAAAACTTTTGGTTTCTCGATAACCGCTTCCTTTATCAACAATTTGATTAGGTAGGGCGGTGTGGAGTGACCGGTTTTGATGAAACATTTTTCTCATTGACTTTTGGAGGAGGCATAGAAACATACATTTTTGGTTTGGAAACCGGTTTGGGAAAATTTGCTTTCTCCGCAATCAATGGTTTTTAATCACAAGATCCATCGCCTTTCCTTTATGACTTTCCACCGAGCCTCAAAAGATCATTTTTCGCTTTCATGTCATTGTAGGCACGCCATACTGACAGCTTGTCATACTTGCATTCCTCGCCGATCGTTGTTTAAAATATGAGACATTTTCTTTTTCAAGTTTTTCAAGAGCTTTTTCATATTTTGAAACAATTTTTGAGGTCTCAGATCGAGTCTTTCATGATCTTCAACGTAATATGTTTGCAAAATGATGGACATAATATCGATGAGTCGAACATCTTCAAGAGAGAGTCATTTAAATTTTCCAAAACTTTGATTTGTTCAACACAATATTAGCTTGCTTTACTGTGGATTTATGGTCCTTGACAAAGTCAACTGTTTTTTCAAAATGCTTGTTCAAATGAATTACCCTTGCACCGATGGCATTCATTTGAGGGGAAATTTGAGTTTCAAAAACTTTCTTTGTTCGATGTAAAACTAGAGAACCAGTTGTTAGGTGTAATAGTGGTTTTAGTTTTAACAAAGGTCTCAAGATCCGCAATTCTAGTTTTCACATTGTCTAAAATACTTCTCGCATCACTTGTGTTAAAAGGATTGTTTGAAGACATTTGTTCAATGTTCGAAGAGAATTTGAGACAACAACCGGTTTTGAAATGCATTTTGAAACAGTGTTGACTCTTTGTGTGAAACACTTGGTGTGATGGAGAACTTTGACTTTTCTTTTTGATTAACAAAAGTAATTCGTTAATTTTGTTCCATTTGTTATAATCAATTGGTTTGATTTCGAATTCTTTTGTTTCATTTTTGATCTACTCTTCGATAGTTCTAACGCTTCAAGAGAATCACGAACAATAATGGGTTCATGTAAAACATTTCCATTGTTTAACACATTTCGAGATTTCGAGCTTTCTTGAGGAACGAAGAAGGGTGGTTACCAAGTGCCATTCTATTATTAGTATGAAAACGCGGATTTACTTGATTAGAAAGCATCTTGATTGTTTGAGCGAGAATGACCCGCTTTTGAGAAGCAAATTTTCCAAAGTTTGGATTTTTTCATTTTTATCAAGAATTTCATCAAGAAGAGAATCTTCGCTTTGAAAATCAAGAATCAATCGCTTTTTCTTTTCAAGATTAGAAAACATTTCTTTTGTTTAGAAAGTTGGTTATTTAAATCGTAAATTTCCTTGTTTAAAGATTTAATTTTAAGTTCAAATTCACATCAAGTGTGTTATACTTGATTTGCAAAAGTTGTTCTTTAGAAACCAAATTTTGATAACCAATTTCTAATTTCGATTCTTTGTTTTTCGAATTTCAAAGGCTTTTGCGTTCTCCTTGTAACTCTCAAGCTCAGGTCAATTTAGCATTCACGGCCTTAACTTCGCGATTGACCGCTCTAACTTTCTCAATTTCAATGCCACGCTTATTGATTAATGATTCAAAATAAGCACGTGTTTCCTCATCGCCTCAAGATTTTGTGCCACACGCCTCCACTAGATCCACATCGGAGTCTCGAGTTAGTATTGCTACAACTCGATTGTCCGTATGTATCATAAGTAGGTGCCGATGTCACGTAATGCTATTCGTCATGAGTAAACATATCAAATATGACATTGTTATAGCATGGATCAATGATTGGTACCTCGACATCGCGCTGGCGCCATAGATGAGGAGGTGCGCTGAGTCGTTGTCGACTTAGTCTCCTCAAGATTTGCCATGAAGATGCGCTTGTATTGAGTTCCTCGAGGTCTTCCAAATCATCCATAATAGCCATGAAGTCATTTTCTCAAGACTCAATTGAAGTCCAGATTGTTCCTTTTGTACCAACATAATAGCTTTCAAGATACGCAAGATCCTTCTTTTGGCTTAGTTGGACAATTCCTTGCCATGTGACCCAATCCTTGACAGCTTATAACACTTAACCCGACACCTGATTCACATTTCCATAATTCCCAACGATTGAGCCGCAACATTCCCATTCGATTACCCATCGCTCTATTCCCAACATTCTCGACCCATCCGACACCCGATTTTGAACCGCTTGATTACCCATGCGAATCCAAGAGCATATCCTCGCCGATTCCCAATAACTCCAACCATTTGTCCTTGATGACCCATATTCACACCCGGCGAAGGCAATTTTCCTGCTATGTAGTGTTTGATGAAATCCTTTGGTTGTTGTTAGTTGGTGTGGAATAGCGACCTCAATGCTTTACCCAATAAAGAAAATACTTGTAACAAAGCTTCTTCGGGTTCCATTTCAAGATCATGATTCCTTGTTCCCGTAATGTTGTTGTTCGTGGATAGGTTTGTTGTTGAGAGGTACCACTTGTTGTTGTGGAATGTATTGTCGCAAGTTGTTGGTGGTGGAAGATGATGAAGCTTGTGTATTCACCGGAGTTTGAGTCTTTGCAATTAGTGCCAATGGATCATGATTCTTTGCTAATCTTTCTTGCCCGACTTCATTCACTTCATTTTGGTTTTGTTTCGTAAAATCGTTGAGTTGATCAAAGTTCACTTGATGTAAGTCTTTTGTTTGGTTGACAATAGTGACATATCGCCCCATTCTTCGTGTAGATTGTTCAAGAACTTGATGTTGCTCACGATAGTTCGGGTGTCAACTTGTTTCGATCACTCATTCATTAAAGTGCAAAACCTTCCATAGTAGGATTCAATGGATTCTCCGAGTAGATGTAAACTTCTCCCAGCGCTAGCGACTTGTTCTCCGTATCTTGTTGACCAATTTCGGCCCATGACAAAGCCTTCTAACACGCTCCCACATATCGAAAGCGCTTCACAACCTGCTCACAGCAAAGAAAGATGTCTCTTGGTAAACCCAGTTGGACAATATGAATTGCCATGTCATCTCGCTTCGACTTGTTTCGATCCTCTTGAGTATTCCGATTCTTTTGAAGACGAAAAATGGTGGGACGGGAGGTGTTGCATCAAGCATTTCCGTGGTCTTGGACTTGTCGAGGTATGAAGGGTCCATCTTGAATGGATTTGATCATCAATTTTCCATTAGGTTTTGTCTTGATGTAACGAAGCATTCGACTTGTCCATTGAAGATAACCACCTTTTCCAACATAGGAGGACGGTTTTCGCACCGCCGCATGAATGTCTTGTTGAGTTGCCATTGATGAAGGTATGATATGATAAAGTTGATGTAGGATCGATTCAACGATAAAGGAGTTGTGTTTAATAAGATATTGCCGTTTGAAGTTTTTCTGAAAGTCGTACTCGTAACCTTGGTTCTTAGTCGAAAATGTTTTCGCCCAAAATTTGAAATTCACTTTAAAAATCAATTCTAAGGTCATAAGAAAATTTGAGTTATGACAATTTTGACGCCAAATTTGACCTAAAAAATTTGAATTTGTGTCCAAAATTTTGAATTTTTTACCAAAATTTTCCAAGTTATACCAAAATTTGAATTTCGCGTAAAAATTTCGCGTAAAAATTTTCCAAGTTTTTTACCAAAATTTTCCAAGTTATACCAAAATTTTGATTTTTTATTTTTTTTTTTGAAAAGCTTAGGCGTAGACCGAAGAAGTTACGAGTAGGATGGCTTAGGCGTAGGATTCCTTAGGCGAGGAAATGCTTATCCGTAAGTTTAAAGTTAGCGAGAAAAATTTATGGGTAAGATTGAGCTTATGCGTAAGACAAGGCTTAGGCGTAAGAAAAATACTTTGCGTAAAGTGTTTCACGCGTAAGTCTAAGCTTATGCGTAAGATTAGGGTTTGCCTAAAAATCCTTTACACTATCACAAAGGTAAAAGATATCCAAAAGTCAAGTGTTCCACAAACTTATCCAAGTGAGGAAGCACCGAGTAATCGTTATAGCTCAAGAACTGCACCAAAAGTTATGCGAGAACCTTATGCGTAGTTTGGCTTTCTTACGCCAGAGAACTAGGGTTTTGACCCACGTAAAAAATTTCCAAAGAATTCAAACAATTTCTCTTGCACAAACAAATTTTAGAAACACTCGAATAACACAAAATGTTGACCTTTTTCACCCAAAGTGCTTGGATAGCTTACCAAGAGAAATGACCAATGAACCAAAAACTAGCTTAAAATGAAGAAAACACGTAAAGCTCGAACTTTTTCAAAAACTCGAAACTTTAGCACCAAATAAACCTTAAACCACAAGAATCTTGAATTTTAAGTGCAAAATTAAAGCTTTAAGCGTGACCACTTTTGATACCGAGAGCTTACGCGTATCAACACAAACAAACACAAACACTCCTGAACCATTGTTAGGTGATTGATACCAATTGTAGGACCTCACTTTTATCAACCTTATCACAAACCCAACACGTTACGCGTATAACACGTTAACCACAAACACAAACACAAACAAAGCGTAGAAATGAAGATGAGAAAGATTGGTGACTTGATGATGATATAAGTTATGCGTATGTATGTGTAGAGAGATGAAAAACAATAAGATGTTATATTGCTCCAGAGAAAACACACACACACACACTTTCAAGCACACCCCTCAAATGACCATTTGAGGGGTATTTATAGTCTAAATACAAGATGCCCTAAAGGGCTTTCCATGGGCTCGTTTGGGCTTGGGTTGGATTACATCATACATAAGGCTAGCTTAACTTAACTTATAACCAATTAGCTTAGCCCAAGTCCACGAGCCCGTTGACTATTCTAACACGATATCTAACACACGTTACAAAGTTCCTAAACGTGAAAGACCATCACTTCTAATAAAAACTATTAAGGCTAACAGAGATTTTTGATAAACATGATTTTGTGGTAAAAGAAAAGGAGATTTTTGTTGAAAAAGAAAGTTTTCTTTGAAAATCCACCACAAGTTTTAAAACAAAAGATAATGCTTGATTCGTTTACAAAATCGTGAAGATTACATACTCAAGGAATTTGAGTATGTTACTCTACAAGGGAACACAAGTCAAGAATGGCTTGGGTTCCTAAAAACACTAACTCTTTTATCTTTGTGCAGGCAAGCCGTAAGAGGAGCTTAAAGATCATCTAATTGTGGATAGTGGTTGCTCCGAAGCGTGACAGAGACAAGGAGATTACACGATTTTAGATCTATTTGTGGAGGAAGAGTCGATTTGGGAATGATCCTAATGGAGGAAGAATCACCGAAAAGGAACCATCAAAGCAAGGCGATAGATTTTGAGAATGTTAGATATGTGAAGGATCTCAAGTTCAACCTTTGTCAAGATCTCAAATCGTGATAAAAGGCACCGTGTTATTCATCGACACATAATGTCTCATCCTTTCCTCAATTCAAGCCTGTTGATGATAACTTGGTAGTTCTTGAGTACCAAGAACCAATGATGTGTCAACCGATATGAAGAGTCTTCACTCTTCGGGAGAGCCACATGTTTAGTGGCAAAAGCAACATCCGAAGAAGCACATCGCTGGCATAGAAGATTAGCCATGTAAATTTCAAGAATATCAACAAACTGGTCAAAGGGAATTTAGTTAGAGGTTTACCTTCAAAGACTTACAAGAATGATCACCCCTGTTTGGCGTGCAAGAAGGGTAACAACACAAAGCTTCATGCAAGAAGCTTGAGGAAAGGCCTATTAGAGAACCTTTGAGTCATATACACATGGATTTATTTGGACCTATTTCAATTGCAAGTCTAAACAAGAAAAGCATCGCTTGGTTGTGATGATGATTGCGAGATTCATTGGGTATTTTTCTTGGGATTTAAAGATGATAATTTTGATGTTATTCATAATCTTATAATTGCACTTGAAACCAATTGAGACTCAAGGTTCAAGTTATTAGATGTGATAATGGACCGAATTCAAGAACAAGCTTATGGATGAATTTTGTGCCAACAAAGGGATTAAGAGGAGTTCAAGATTGCAAGAACACCACAATGTAATGGTGTTGCGAGAGAAAGAATAGAACTTTGATTGAAGCGGCTGTAACAATGCTTGCATTTACTATTACCTATTCAATTTGGGTCAAGTCAAGCACCGCTGGTATGTGCTTAACAGTAGTATCACCACAAAACCTCGATGAAGACACCTTATGAGTTGTCGATGGAAACAAACCCAACATTCGATTTATGAAGCCTTTTGATGCCCTCTCACTATTCTCAACACCATTGATAATTTGGGCAAATTTGATGGCAAGTCGAAGAAGGTTACTTATTAGGTACTCGCACCAACAACAAAGGCTTTAGAGTGTACAATGAGTCACCAAAAGGTTCAAGATTGTCTTCATGTTGAATTTTTGAAGATCAAGAAAATCGTAAGGGTAAAGGTCTTGATTGGATGTTTGATCTTGAAGTTTTGACCTTCTATAAACTATGTACTGTTAGAGAAGAAAATCAACCTATACACAATGGAGAAGAGTTACGTGATGTTGTTCATGGAGTCCATATTAGACCGATGTCGTTCATGATGAAGAACCTAAACCCGTTGAACCAAAGAAAAGTAATCGATGCACCAAAATCCTCATTGTCTCGCTGAGGATCAATCTATTCAAGATGAACTTAATCAGATGCTTTTTCAAGATGTTATAGCACATTCTTATGATGACTAACAAAGAAGAGCTTATGAGGAAGTAAAGAAAAAGAACAAGACAAATAGAGTTCACTCACAAGATTTTCGGTGACAAGATTTTCGATCAAAGTATCTTGCACTGTTAACAAAGACTTTGGATAATTTGGATGATCCAACCATGCCTGGTTTAGAAGATACTGATGATGAATTTAAAGATGAAGGTATTTTCTCATATTCCAATGAAGATGCTGATTTCACTAATTTGAGTAATAATTATGAAGTTCCACAGACTCCTATTTTAAGAATTCATAAGAATCATCCTACTGATCAAATCATTGGTCCTTCTACTTCTGGAGTAATGACAAGAAACAAAGCTAAGGGCTTTTCTACACCACATAATGCTTTGCTTAGCTTTGTTTATAAACAAAACAGGTTAAATCATAAGGACCATCAAACATGCCTGTTCACTTTCTTTATCTCTCAAGAAGAACCCAAAAACATAGCTCAGGCATTAACTAAAGAGAGTTGGGTTGAAGCTATGCAAGAACTTCTTCAATTCAAGATTCAAGAAGTTTGGGTACTGTGTGATCTACCTGATGGAAAGAAGGTCATTGGTACAAGATGGGTGTTCAGAGTCAAGAGAGATGAAAGAGGGAATGTCATCAAGAACAAGGCAAGGTTAGTTGCATAAGGCTACAGACAAGAAGAAAGAGTAGATTATGATGAAGTATTTGCTCCTGTAGCAAGGATTGAAGCAATTCGAATCTTCCTTGCTTTTGCATCATATATGGGATTTCAGGTTTATCAAATGGATGTCAAGAGTGCCTTTTTATATGGCAAGATTACAGAGGAGGTGTATGTCAAATGACCTCCGGTTTTGAAGATCCTACACATCCAAAAAAAGTCTACAAAGTTGTTAAGGCTCTTTATGGCTTACATCAAGCACCTAGAGCTTGGTATGAAAGGCTCTCTACCTTCTTATTGCAACATGGTTACAGGAGAGGAGCTATAGACAAGACTTTGTTTATCAAAAGAGACAAGAAGGATATCATGTTGGTTCAAGTATATGTTGATGATATCATATTTGGAGCTACCAAAAAGTCTATGGTTAAGGAGTTTGAGAAGCTGATGCATAATGAATTTCAAATGAGTTCAATGGGTGAGTTAACTTTCTTTTTGGGACTTCAAGTTAAGCAACAAAGGAGGGAATTTTATCACCAAGACAAGTATGTATTTGACATACTTAAGAAGTTCAATTTTGATGCTATGAAGCCAAGAACTACACCTATCAAGTCTATCAACTCACCGGAAAAGATGAAGATGGACAACCTGTTGAAGTCAAGTTATACGGATCAATGATTGGTTGTCTTATGTATCTCACTGCATCTAGGCCTGATATCATGTTTGCTGTTTGTTTATGTGCAAGATATCAAGTCTCACCTAAGGTATCTCATCTGAATGCAGTGAAGAGAATTTTCAGTTATTTGAAACAACAACCTAAGTTAGGGTTGTGGTATCCAAAGGATTCACCTTTTCACTTGGAAGCTTTTTCAGATAGTGATTATGAAGGTGACAACTATGACAGAAGATCAACCACTGGAGGATGCCAATATCTTGGAAGAAGATTAGTCTCATGGCGGTGTAAGAATAAAAATTGCAAAGAACATCCTCATCAAGGTAATACGGGGTGCCGTAAGTCGTTGTGGACAAATTTTGTGGATGCGTAATCAACTATTGGATTATGGGTTCAATTTCAAGAATACTCTTATCTATATTGATAATGAGAGTACTATTTGCATTATGAAGAATCCAGTTTATCATTCCAAGACTAAGCACATTCAGATTAGGCACCACTTCATCAGAGATTGTTATGAGCATAGGCTCATTAATGTTGTCAAGGTGCATACAGATGATAATGTAGCTGACTTACTCACCAAAGGCTTTGATGTTTCAAGATTCAATCACTTGGTGGTAAGCATTGGCATGATTAATTACTGAGCTACATTTGAGGGGAGGACTATTTAGTGTAAGTATAGTCCTATGCATTGCTTGAGGGGAGGAAATTCATGTTTATTTGAAGTGTTTGCTATTATAAAGAGGAGAATGGAAAGCATCGCTTTTGGTTTTATGAAAGTACCGCTTGAAAGTGCCGGTTTTGAAAGCATCGCACACGTGTCATATCAAAGCACTGCTCCAACGGTAATATTGAGGGTAAACTTCACTAACGGTAACTTTGTTATTAAGGGCTGTGATTTTTTAAAATCTCACCTATACATAACTACTCTCCGAATTTCCCTCTCAACTTTATACCTTATAATCTTTTCCATATTTCTCTCTCTTTCACCTATATTTTTCACTCCACAGCGTTTTTAGTTAACAAATAATCAATGGCAAATCGAAATACAGTTTCGAAACACAATATGGTGGCGAATTTAAACAAAACTGAAGCTAATGTCATCTTCCATGACATCATTGATTTTCTCACTGGATCGCCGATTAGTTATGCACTTTTAGTGGAACCAGATATCATTGAGCCATGGATTCAACAATTTTGGGCAACTACTAGGGTTCATATGGAGAAAGATGATTCATATATTCAAGCTAAAGTTGTTGGGAAGATTGTGACGGTTACTGAAGCCTCAATTCGTGAAGATTTATTGTTTGATGATGAAGAAGGAGTCGTTCGCTTTGATAAGCAATTGATTTGGGATACATTCAAAGAACATTGGATATGAAGGGTCCTTAATCGAACAAACTTTCAAGAAACCCTTATTCAAACTTTCAAGAAACCCACATCGGAAGTATTTAGTTCATGTATTGCTTCATTGTATTAGTGCTAAATGTACATCATAGGAGCAATTTGGTTCTAACATAGCATCTGCTATAGTGGGATTAGCTACAAATCGAGTTTTCAATTTTTCAAGGCTAATTCTTGACGGAATGTTATCTCATATTTCAAATGGATCAAGATGGTTGATGTATCCAAGGTTTATTCAAGTGTTCTTAAATAAGCAACTTGCTGATGTACCAAAGCCTACAAGTCTTCTACCTGTTGTGGTGCAACCAGCCAAGATTTTCACTTTCATGGCTAGGAAGAGTGATTCATTCACTGGAAGGAACACTCCATTAACTACTTCAATGATGGAAATTGTTCAAGCTATTAGAGATGAGGCTGAAGCTAGTGATGAAAGAGAAGGCATCGCTCAAGGTACCGCTTCTCAAGAGATCGCATCACAAGGTATCGCTCACAAAATACCGATATTAATGAAGGTACTGCAGTTTCTCCCACCTCATCCCACCATACTACTCCTCCTATTGTGACACAAAAACAAGTTCTCTCATCATCTTATGGAGGAGATAATGCTACTATACCCCCTGAACGATTAGTGTTAGATAATTATATTCTGACAAGGGCATTAGTCAGATTGCAGAAGTCTTTTGAAAAACAGGCCACTCAGATTAAGAAGTTGAAGTTTAAGTTTAGAAGATTAAAGAACTTTGTATGGCCATTGGTTAAACATCACAGGTTATGGGTCAAAGCTAAAAAGAAGAAGCGAAGGCGTTTAAGAAGCCTTCTTCTGCAAAAAGGTTCAACAAGATTCTTCCGTCCAATTGGGAGGAATTTAGAAGAAGAGAATTTGAAAGAAGATGTCAATTTTATGAAGAAAAGGAGAATGAACCTCAAAGCATCAAGCACATGTAAATCTTCAAAGCATCGAGCTCAAGGAACGGTGTTAAAAGTACCGATGATCAAGGTACCGATCAAAGTAATCGGCTTTCATGAAACATCTCGAAAGAATTAATTACACCAAGGGTGTTAGATTTTGAAGAAGAAGTGGTCCTTCAACAATTCCACAAGAAGAAGAAGTCGATACTCTCAAACCAATACACACCGCAAGTGATGATGAAACCATTCTTTGAAATATTGCATGATTTATCAAAACCAAAAAGTGTTAGCATTCCTGGTGTTACTGAAGAACAACAACAAGTTTCTCAACCTATGATAGATCCTAAAGATAAAGGAAAAGGTAAGATGGTAGAAACAAAGAAGAATACGCTCACTTTAGCACAAATAAGGGTTGCTCAAGTTGCTATGAATGAGGAAGCAGCTAGAAAGTTACAAGCTGAATTGAATGCTGAAGCTGATATTCAAGATGCTAAGCATAAAGAAGCAGCTAAGAAATTACAAGAAGAATTGAATGCTGAAGCTGTTGTACCATTACAGTCACCTATTCCTGTTTCTACTCTACCAAGAAGACCAAATCGTGCTAAAGAAAGGAATGCAATGATGGCTTATTTAAAGAAGCAAGGATATATTGGATTGAATAAGTTGAATTATGTTGAGATGAAAGGCTTGTATGAAGCTGTTAGAGAAGCTTATCAGAAACAAGTTGATAGTATCAAAGACTATAAAGAGGTTGATACTCAGAAAGAAGATGATAGAAGAGGAAGCTTAAAAAAAAGAATAACTGAAGTTGAAGATGTCCAGTCATCAAAGAAAGTTGAGTTAAGATCTGATACTAATGATGAACTAAAGAATTACTTAAGAATTGTAGAATTTGAGTATTCTAAAGTTGATGCAGAAAAGAAGACAGAAAAGAAGAAGAAAAAGTCTCCAATAACTACTTTTGAAGTTGTAGAATCTAAAGATGGAAATTATCTGATGTTTCATAGAGAAGATGAAAGCTTCATAGTGTTTAATATGCTATGGGAGCTATTGCACATAATAGATAGAGAGGATTTATTTCATCTATATCATTTGGTGCAAGAATACTTTGAACACATTCCATCGAAGGAGTTGGTTTAATCTTACTTGGAGATCTCACAACTGTTTGGGAAATCAAGAAACAAGTAATCGATGAGATTTGGAAAATCAAGAAGATTGGGAGATTATTAATGGAGATTCTTTGAAGAACTGGAGTACATGTTCTAGAGTTAGAAGATGGGACTATGATTCACATGATAGCAGATAGAAGATATCCGCCACATTAGATCTCATGAGGAGAATGCTAGAGCATGGAATGGAAGTTGAAGAAGATAATGAAACCGCATTCGGTCATCAAATTGTTTATTAGATGGACGACTATGGGATGATGATGCATAACGGTATGAATCTTTATCGAATAAATTATTTTGAAGTATCAAGATTTTATTCAGTATCACGATCAAACAAGATTTCATCAAAGTATCGCTTGAAGATAAACCAATTAATGATTTTGAAAAGAAATTTTTGTTAAGTGATAAATATTTTGAAGCAAAGGTTGAAAGAAATAAATGGTTTTTGAGATGGTAACAACAATAGGTTATCAATCCACCATGGTTACAAAAGGATTGGCTAATCCATGAATAAACGGCTCGTAAATATATCTCAAACCGCTTTATAGTTGACAACTTGCTAATAAGTTGGATGGTAATCAACTCACCATATCAGTAAATGTGAAGAGTTGGCTAGCCCACAAGAAAATGGCTTGTGGTAAAGGCTGTGGAAAAACCACTGGTATGGTAATTAGTTCACCATGATTGAAAGAACTAACTAGTCTAAAAGGGTACAGCTTTTGGTAAAGACAAATCAAATCTGTTGATAGTTGATGATTTGCTAACAATCATATGGTTATCAATGTACCATGATCTTACACATCAAAACATTTGGCTACTCCAGAGTTAATGGCTTTGGTAAAGAGACATCAAATCCATTAAATTTTCAATGATTCACCTCTCACAGGAGTTTACACACCGGAAGTGATGAGAATAGACTAAAACTTAAACCGAATTAATGTACAAATTGTCTTATGTTGTCGAAAAGATGGAGCTTCTTGAATGTTGTCGAAAAGAGATTACCGATCAAGGATGTCAGAAAGAATAATTTCTAAAGAATACTTTGATAATGATGATATAAGCACAAAGAATACAAAGATACAATCCAAAGACAAAGACACAATCTTTCCTTGAAAATGGAGATGTTAAAGATAATTTATAAAAGGAACTTGAAGTCAAGCAAGTAGAATTCAAGTTAGGGAGGATTGTTGGGATATGAAGTCAAGAATGACAATATGAAAGTGTCAAGAATGACAAAGTATCGAAAAGTCAAAGCATCGCTAAAGAGAAAGTCAAAGCATCATTGTCCGGTTAAAGTACCGCAAAGCTAAAGAACTGCTAAATTGCTTATGGAAAGCTTTGTTATTCTAGAATATTCTTTGTTTAGATTACTTGTCGACAAGGATACAAATTGTAAACCGATTAGGGTTATCCTTAAGTCTATAAAAGGACCCTAGATTGGCATTAGAGATATATGTTTTAGAATCCTAAAGTACGATTATTATTAGAGTTTTAGAGTTGTTTAAGAGTCTCGCATAACAAGCGATTTAGAGTTATTAATAAAATCATTGAAAGTTAAAGTTATATTCTTCTTAGCTTTGTTAAGTAAATTTCGTGATACTTAATAGAGATTACTCAGTGTTTCATTGTTAACAACTTAGGATTTATCCGAAGTTATTACCCTTAACAAGCTATCCGAAGTTATTAAACCCTTAATTGCCATATTCCTTATACAAGGAACATGTATGACAATTAAATATATTTATATAATTAATGCGTGTATTATATAAGAAAATTTAATCACAGTCAATTCCTTAAGTATGATTAAAAACTTCTTATTAAATGTCATGCATTAATATGTATACAATTTTGTCCTTGAGTCTTTCTTCAAAAGAAACTCATTCCAACCTCATAGGTTAATGATTAGGCAAAATAACAATCAAGCTCAAAACTTGATTTGCCTTTTAAGGATCGCATCTTATCATTCATAGTTCTAAAACATTTATCGATTCAAGATGTGATAATGTATTTTAGTAGTTAGTTGATTTACAATAATCTCCTAACTTATATCCCTCAACATTGATATTAAAAATATCACTTCAAGTGATGAGGCATCCTTGCGGATTTACGAATGAGAGTAATCATTATACTTTGGTCGACATTTACATGTTTAACCTTAGTATGACATTAATAAGTGGATTTTAGAAGGTTAAGTATTTTGTTATCAAAAACTTTGAGATTTGTATATGCTCCCACTTAGTTTTGTAAGTAGAGACAATTCTCTAAATACTAAGTATTTAAGCAACAATAAATTGTTCTTTATTGGGAACCACAAAATACATTTTAAGTTCTCATCTCTAGATTTGTTAATAAAATGCTTCATAAGATTTTAACAATTTTAGAACTTAAATCAAGACATAATGGAATTCCTTCCAACAATTCAAATTAGGGTTTATAGAAAAACTCTAATTTAGTATCACTCTTTAACCAAAAGTTCTAGCAACAGTTTTGTGTTTCGTCAAGCTAGGAAGAACACCAAAACTACAATCTTCAATCTAGGAAGTGTAGAATAATCAAAAATCCAAAAGGATTTAGGATTCAATTGGTTTGAGTGAAAAACCTAAAATCCCTAATGAATTAGGGTTTTCAGTTATGTGTTGTCTTGAATACCTTCTAGGTTTGAACTATATTGAGTGTATTCATGACACACGCAATTTCTAACCTTGATATGTTTTTGAAGGTAGAGCAATTAAAGCTATCATGAACCAAACAATATGAATAAGGCTTGTTTCATCACATTAGACATACCATAATGAAGTGGTATTCTATGCAAATTAGAATTGTGAAACTATATCAGAATTCCATAGATAACTTAATTCTCTTTGGACCAAATACTTGTCAATTGGGTCGAGCCAAATTGCATATAAAGTATTTACAAACCAAGTGCATGCAATAATGTATATTCATTGAACAATACAAGAACCTTATGTTCATGTGTTTACAAGAAGACAATACTGTTCAAAATTATATGTTCATGTGTTTACAAGAAAACAGAACATTTTAATAATACATTATAAGTCTTTGAATAATTCAAATGCCTTATGTTTATGGGTTAACTAGAAGACATAACAATTTTACTATATATACTTTATGTTATAAGTCATTGAATAATTCAAGGACTTTATAATTATGTCTTAACATGTAAGTATAATTATACTAACAAAAGTGATCATGAACGCAAACTCTTGAGTTCAATAGTAATTTCAAGTTAATTTTATACTTCAGAATTATGATCATTATCATATAACCATAATTATGTTGACTAAAACATGTAGTCAAATGTTGAAGTATCTATACACAATATCATGAAGTTTGAATGTAGTAGGGCAACAATCATCTAGCGTGTTCAAGTCCTAGTAGAATCATTATTAGAATGTAGTAGGGCAACAAATATCTCACGTGTTTAAGTCCTAGTAGAATTCTTATTGACATGTAGTAGGGCATTAAACATCTCACGTGTTTAAGTCCTAGTAGAATTATTAGTTTCCTTTACCTTGCGGTCAAGAGATACCAATAATATTGTTGTTTCTTGCACACACTTTGAGATTTCTCCCACTTGTGTAAGGTACAACATCATATTATGAAAACAAATAACACATGATTGATTGTGTAAACAATATGATAATGTCATAGATATTACAAGTAGTTTTAAAACCATAATCTGTAATAAGGAATTGTGGATTATTATTCTAAAGATAACGCTTCAGAGAGCGACAGCAGGAAGGTGACGTGTTATCTTATAAAATAAAATGCAATTTTCCTTTAAGCAATGGTTGTTCATATTCGGAAAGTAATGAATTATTTCAAAGCAAGTTTGAAATAATATGGGTTACTAATAAGGAAATAAATCCCGTAACTCCCACTGAAATTAACAACATTACATGAATGTTATTTCAGTCATAAAATGCAATTGCTCCCACTGGATTTGTCAACATTGTAAGTGTTACATTTCCATTAGAAAGCATATAGCAGTTTTATATACTTCCCAATTCTCTTCAAATGCCTACGAGTAGCAATGTACTTAGGTATTAAACAGAGTATATGAAGTCCTACTTATGTAGATAATGGACTAGCCATTCAAACTTTCAATTAACTTGAATCATTTAGCATGCAATTCCTCCTTTATCGTCTACATAGCCCCAAGGGTATTTAGCACTTTAGGAATAATAAGAGTCCAAGAAAATTACCTAGCGAATATTCTAGTAATTTCTTTACTCTTTGCGGTTTAAACTCATACATCGTGACAAGTGCAGGATGTCATTTATTTTGGTAGCTATAAACATAATGTTTTCTAGTTACACAAAATATTCTATCTTTCAATAATTTCTAGACCACAAAAGGGTAATGAAAGATCATAAATGAGTTTATCAATTTTTAATCCTATCTTAGTTTGTCAACTAAGGAGAAAAGATATGTATAAGTCTCACTCTTCTTACTAGGAAAAGAGACTAAGTTTGTCTTTAAAAAAAATAATTTTGTTTACGAATTATGTTGCAATAACACAATTAATCAGAACATAAAAAGTTCAATTCTAGTATTTTTGATAATTAAATTCTTAAAAGAATTAACTACCCAATTAATTACTAATTAAGACTAAGATCCATCTTGCACTCCCACTTAATTACCAAAGGTCTGACCAGGGTGTAAAAAAATAGGACAAGAGGTAAGCGACGAGCGTTAATTGCATAATGCAACTCTTAGTAAACAAGTAATAATGTCATGAGCATGTTTAGTTCTCATCTTATGCCTCGGGTTCAAGGTCTGACCAAGCCAACTCGAAATAAGTCGACCAATTATGAACGTAAAATAACTGAGGTCTGACCAAAGCGAAATAATTACCATGGGTTGGAAAGGCCCTTAGGTCTGACCAGAGAAGTCAATCCAAATGAACGTGTTCGTAGTTGGATGGCATAGACTTAAAATTAACAAATAGGTATGCACATATAAATGTGGTAAAAGTCATGTACAAAGAAGCATGCAAAACAACTTTGTAACACTTATTTTAGAACTAAGTTAACTAATTAACCTCTACGAGTACGCAGCGGATATGAATCTAGTAATCGCAATTAGGTTAACACGTATAATAAACAATTATGAATAAAAGGGATTATAGGAAACTAACCTTGCTTGGCAATTGAACTTAAGTAACGAACAAGAAACCAATACGAAACCCAAGTATCAAAGATAGATACCTCTATAAGTATCACACACAAACCCGATAACGTATACGTTCGATAATGAAGCTAGTCGAGAACGTAATAACCAATCAACACTTGAAATAACTTGAATATAACACGAACAAGAAAACCCTCAAAGAACTTGTCTCTTTTCTGCCCAAAGTATTACTGTCTGAGAACAGTAAACAAACAAGAAGCTGGAAAAACTTCTTTACCCGATATCGGATGATGCTATCCGATATCCACCCTCTTTTGTCCAAGAAGTAGCACACGACCAAGACTAAAACCCAAGCCTTTATTGTTGTTGTTTGTCGACTAGGAGCTCAGTAACAAAGAACCACCAATTAAAACTAAACACTTGAATTAAACAAGTTTAGGATTAATCAAAACCAAAACAAACCTTGCAAGACTTGATAATAGTCGACTAAGGTTTTAAGCTAGGAATAAATTGGAACGGTTAGGGATTAGTAACAGATAATAATCAAGCGTGTGTTTGGCAGAAGGTATATTTGCTTTTATACAAAAACAAACTGACCTTCATCTTGGGTCATTGCTTGAACGACAAGCTTGAAACCCAAGCAAAAGCCCACCCTTTCCTTGTCCTCTCGTTTGTGAGCATCAATGGCCCATGGCAGCTTTCAAACTAAACGACCCAACATGTAACTTAAAACAAGCCCATGAGTCGTCCATATCAAATGGGTCAAGTGTATGCATATCGGGTATAGTATATTCAAGTTATATTTAGGTTCAACACGTATACTCGTGTTTATCGTGTGTGCCCCCATAGGCTCACACACTTTTAGTTGTTTTGTCGTGTTTACAACTCCCACAAACCAACAGAGACTTAAGTTATAACGCCTCCCTCTAACTAGTTATGCACCAATGAGTAAGGTGAGCTCTAACAAAACTCATGGACACTAGGTTAATCTCAAGCTACCATCGACAATTTATTGAGCTCAAAGCTCATGAACATTAAGTTAATCTTAAACTACGCTTTGTAAAGCTTTCAAGAGGCGGATTTGAGAGTGTTCGATAATATGCACCAATGATTTCTGTATGAGTAAGTAGAATAGATACGTACCTGATATTTTATTGTGCTTGTTACAAAATCTCACAAACTCGATAATGAGTCATGTGAAGCTCTTTTTTGGGGGGTAAAAGGTTATTACCTGATGAATATATTAATAAAATAATATGAGTTAAGTACATGTAGAATGGTTGTGAGCCACTCTAGAGCTAAAAAGCAAAGTATATGTTTTGAAAAAGCTCAAAACATAACAACCAAGAAACATCTAAGAAAACCATCTGAATATGAGAAACAATTATAAACCAGGATGGTGTTTTAGCTTCCATGAATCATATTATCCACCATTCGCTTGAACACTTGAAAGGTTCCAAGTTTTCCTCATTTTATCGACTCGAGCAGACTTGAAACGAAGATACGCCAATTTTAATTTAATGACTTATAATATAGAATCAGAAACCTTGACAGCTTGTTTTTTTCACTTTTTACATACACTCTACTATTTCTTTCTAGCCAGATGTAGTACAAAGTGGCAGCTACAATAACTCGACCTATAATGCTCGTAAGTCTTTTCTGATTAGAGATAGGAATAAGCCACACCATGATATCCTCCCACGTATGTGAAATAGATGGAAGATCAGAAGCTTTCAGCATATTGAATGGCCATTATTCCTTTTAGCATATGTGCTTCATGCTTTGTTTTATGTTAGGTGTTCCTGCTCCGTGTGTATCGGACTCCCTCTAGGTTCTTTACACTAGCTTTTATTCCCTCTGGCATGAAGGTTGTAAAAAGGTTTGTGGGGTAGATCCACCAACCTCATTCAATCCTAACTCCTACTATGTCACCCAACCTCTTATGCTAACATTATCCTCTTCGGAAAATTAAATATAACCACTCTACTCATGGACAGAAATTGAACACGTCTATTGAGGGCGACATTTATTGTAAGGGTGCAAAATAGTTAGGTTTATTTATGTTTTTTTTATTTATTATTTTTAGTAAATGTGAATTGGTGACTGATATTTCAAATTGATAACGTATGGGAGCTCCATACTAACTAGCTAAAGCCCATATACTCGCAACAGACCCAAAACAAGCCCACCAAGGCTAAGCCCTACCATAAAATTTCTGGGAAGCATCTTCCTAGGCTAGACACAATCAAGGTCAGGCCTGATAAGCATGATTAAGGCTACGGCTCGTCTGGAAACCGAAGCCAGGACCGTTGCAACAGCTACCACGTGTCATTACCTCATTTGAGTGAAAGTATTGTTGTGAACATTTCGCATATACACAATATCGTACATGGGATACCTCATGATTCCGTCCTAACTAAGGATTCATGTGGATAACCACCATGTGGACATCCCCCAAACCATTGGATCGCATCCACGGGCTACACACAACCCTAAAACGCATCCATATAAATATATCGGGCCATTTCCTTGAAATTGATCAAGTCATTCTCGACTAAAATTTACACACACTAGTCACCTCCTGCGTGTTACCCCAACTCGTAATTGGTCACACCTTGGGGTCCTTACCGATCGTGGGAAATCAAACGAGTGACTACCCTTAACCCTCAATACGTACCTTACGTAAACACAAAGTAAATAATATTGTAATTAGAATTAGATTTTTTAAAAAAGCCACAATCATAATTAGTCTCTGATAAGATTTAAAACGTGCGTTTTTAAGGGGTCATTTAGTCTATAACTCGTATATATTTGATAAATTATTACCCAAAATCGTTTCTTTTTTAGTTTTAGATAATTTGGGAGTGAATGTCGGAAAAGAGCAAGTTTTGGGCTTATTTGGGCAAGAAAACGATCAACTCACGAAAACGTCATGAAAAGGAGGCCTGACGGCGTCACAATCCCAACGTGACGCCGTCACTTGCAAAATCAAGTTTCCAGATAATGTAAAATTTCCAAGTGACGGTTCAGACTATTGTGACGGCCTAGATCTGACGGCGTCACTAGTAGAGGAACAGTGCACGACGGCGTCACAGATTACAAGGCGACGACGTCACAACGGCGACACAGCTAAGGACGAAACTCTAATGACGGCGAGCTGACGGTGTCTGATATAGTATATATTATATATATAGCTAGTCCACTTTGATCAAGAAATAGCCAAAGGAGTCAAACTACGTAATCCTGGGAGTATTAGATATCCCCGGGTTCGTTTCCCAACGAGGTGTGAAATAGAACGTCGAATACGATTTGTGATCGGGTGATTTGAATGGGATAATAAGATATTTTGGATTTTTGACTAAGATTATGAAACATAAACTAAAAACAACTAAATAAGCACACAAAATAATGATATAAAGCACTAATAAGCAAAAACGCAAATTAAAACTAAAAACGCGCACTTACGGGCTAATCCCGAGCCTAAAAAGTCAAAACTATGAGATATTAACCCTGAGAATGCAAATCTATTTTTTCTATGACCTAAATGACAAAATAAAATTTTAGAAAAAATCTGGATATTTGTTTGACTTTTAGTTAATTTTTTATGAATTAAAATAGAATTTGAACTAAATTAAATATAAAAAATAGTAACTAAAAACAGAAAAGTCTGAAATTTTTATAGAAATTACTTTAGTTTATTAGGAAGCTAGGAAAAATAAGTTTGGTGAAAAATCAGTTGAAGATAAGCAGTTATATGCAGAAATAGCTTACTAAGCTTAAGAGGGAAAAGAGGGTTTAAAAGAAATAAAGGTGCATGGTATAACGCGAAAGACCCAAAGACAGGATGGTTATGGTGTGTGTTTGTGAGGTTTTATAAAGTAGAGGTCCAGGGTTCGAGCCTGGCTCACCCTGGAAATCCCTTTTTATTTTATTTTTTTGAAAATTTTCTTTAGAAACTTGAAAAACAGATATAAATAAGCACGTTTTATGAAAACCTTTTTTTTTGGAAACTTAAAATATGCAGGAAAAATAAGCTGAAAACCAACAGATTATAGAGAACTTGCAAAACAAATTGGTTGAAAACTAATGATGAGCACAAACTTGTAAAAGCTTGTGCTTCCCCTAATAAGTATAAAGCAAAGCTATATAAACCAAACTAATCTAAATAAGCTGTCCTAGATAAGCAATTAAGCTAAATTAACCAATAAGCAAATTGGGCTGCTGTGGTAACAGCAGCCTGTGGGGCTTCTTTGAGCTTGTCAAAAAGCTAGCAAAGCAATAAGCTATGACCTTTAATCACCAAAACAACATAGTACATCCAACAAAGAGCTTATAAAACTAAAATGAGATATTTTAGAGCTTATAATGAGCTTGTTTTTTATCTGATAAGACAAAGCACTTAGGGTGTATTTGTTGTTTTCTGATTTTAAGGTTCTGAGAAGCTGTTTTCAAGAGTAAAAATAAGCTAGTGAAATAGATAGACACACTTCTTTTTTATTTTTTGAAATATTTGACACAGACCTAGAAATGTAGACAAAGGGACTCAAATACTTTGACTCTTAACAAAAAACACTTAACCTGCATTATAAAGTGACTTTCGACCACAAAGAACGAAACTAAAGAGCTTTTTATACATTTTTGCATATAATCAGATAGAAAAGTTTTTAGAAAACTAAACTTTGGAAAATGTAACTAAATACTATAAGACCCTTTCAATTGCCCATAGACAACTTCAATACCACTATATAAACTGAATTAGAGCAATTTGAAGTTCACCAAATAACTAAAATGTAAAAACTTGAGTTATGCCAAACACTCCTTAATGGAGACTGTTTTGGGTTTTAAAGAAAATTAAGACCTTTTCAGCTATAACTTTGAAAAACATATTAATATTAAGACTAATAGACTATATTAAAGCAACTTTTAACAACTAATAAGCACTTATAAATAAGCAACAGATTAAGCTAATATTTTTTGGTTTTTATATAATTTTTTATGAAAACTTAAGTAAATGACAGCAAATCTACACACAAGCACTCAAAAGCAAATAATAGACAATATTAATCAAATAGAACTATAAATAAGCAGATAAGCACTATTTAATACGCAATAAGCAGTTAAGTAGAATAAGCAATGAAATAAGCTCAAAATCAAAAAATGAAACTTACTGAACCCTTTGCTCTAAACAAGGGTATCTATATCTATATCTATACTACTTATAATAGAGGAAGACACTTCCCTCCTATAAATTTTTTAAGATTTTCTAATATAGATTGTTAAGCAAATACAAGTAAAGAAACATCATTTACAAGTATTTAAAGCACAACTAAAACTAAAAAAAACACTAATCAACATATACAATTAATACACAATTTAATTTACCCCTTCACCAAAAAATACAACTATTTAACCACAATGTGCAATCTAATTAAGCTAACAAAACAAAAATTTGAGATCCAGCATCCCAAAACAAAAATTCGAGATCAAGCACCCCAAAATATGAATGTGACAAAACTTATCATATTAAACATGACTACTTGTGATTTCAGAATCGCCTTTAATTAAATCTAATCATCCATTCAATCATTAGCACTAATTCAGTAATTCAATAATCTTTTAATCTCAAAACAATCTACACTATCTCTTAACACATCGTATAATATAAGCTAATTAACCAACAAACAACAATAACACTTATTTATTATCCGCTCCACATATTCTTCCATTTCACAACGTCTTATAACAATTTCTCCATCACAACGCCTCCTTTTTTTACATCTTTCAGATTCATCAAGATGCTTACCTTGAAAAAACAATTCATGAAAATCATTTGAAATTATTTTTAATATTCGAAAAAAAAGATCGAAACAAAAGTGTTTCCATCCTCCTTTCTTTCGGTTTAACAAGAAAACAAGAAACGAAATACAAAATCACACCTACCCGAGACCTTTAACAGATCTTGAAGTCGAAAACATTTATGTTCTTCGTGGGTTCGTGCGTTGGCTGTGAAAGAAAACAAAGAAGTTTAGTTGTTGGTGGCTGCAAGTAGAGAGAAAATGTGATAGTGAGTTTGTGTGTGCGTGTGTTGTGTTAGGGTAAAAATTAAGGTAAGCAATTTAGGGTTAGTTTTTTATACGGAAAGTTTTGGTTTTGGGCTTATAATTATTTATCTAAATTTGAATTGGGGCTAAAATATTCGGATGGGCTGGTAGAGTTAATTGATTTAACATAAAACAAATGGTAGAGTTAAATTGATTTAACATAAAACAAAGAGTTAATTTATGTTTTCTATTATTTTCTTCTTATATAAACACCTATGAATACATTAAAAGAATTAGCAGGGTATCCGCATAATGCGGCGGTGGATACCCGATGACTAATTTTGTAGCAATCAAATATTTTTCATTTATACGTTTTTTTTAATAGTAACTTTACCCGGATGAATGACACTTTTAATTAAAAACGGGCTTAAGCCCGAACTGGCGCGGGCTAAACGGGCATGAGCCAACGGGCTCGAGCCCGAACGGGCACGAGCTAAACAAAATTCTTGATACCCGTAAATTTATTGTAAAAAAAACCATAATAAACTAAAAAAACATGATTCACCGGAAAATTTTATTTCAGGTACCGCCAAGAACGCTGGTACCTCGCTAGTAATAAACAATCTACAAGCTGCTATAATAAGCCCCTATAATCTCTTCCAGGTCTAGCTTATCTTCCTTTGGGCTTATTTGACTTTTGGTTTGACTATTCTTGACTTTTTTTGGATTTTTGAAATAAACACAGTTATTGACTAAAGTAAGCTAACAATAAGCTATATAAAGCTTATATGGACTTATCAGAACAAATTGAAAAGCTTATGGAAGCTTAATCAACCATTTTAGCTTATTTTTTATTTTATTTTTTTTGGATTTTTTTTTGTTGAACTTTTTATTTAAAACAGAAAATGAACAAACAAACTCACAAGAAGCTATAATAAGCTTATATGAGCTTAAAAGGAAAGCAATAAGAGCTTTTTCAAGCTTATTTAACCAAAGGTAAACATAATAAGAGCTTATAAGTAAATTTGACACAAAGTTAAAAAGTAAATGCAAATTTTTATTAATAAGAAAGTTGAGTTACAATAGAAAGAAAAAATAACAATAAACTAAAGAGTAAACTGAAATAAGCTAATTTAGACACTATGACTACTCAGATCAATTGTGAATGAGGAGCTCTATATATAGCCTTCAAGTTGAGGAGGTCTCTAGGGTTTGGGAAGCTCCTAGATGCTCTCATCACAACCCTTGATCAAATCCCATCATAATAAGCTTAATTTCCTGCCCTTGATTCACTTGGTGATATGTCGCGACCAATCAAAAGCTTCCAAACTGCCCTGCTGTCATTCTCTTGGTGTTGTCAGCCTTCTGCCATGTTAGAGCATCTAGAAAGAAGCTCAGATTCTTAGTACGAAGTTAATTGGTACATGATTGGGTGAAATGAGTGAAATGGGTGAAATGGTAAAGAAGGCGGGTAAATAAAGGAGTAAAACTATTTTTTAGTCAGTTTGAGTTTTATTGACTGTTGGGGATGGGTGGATGGGTCGGGTATTGAGTAGAAGGGGTGTTAGGATTGGGCTTGGATTATGGCTTGGTTTCTACCGGATATTGGATTTGATTTAAAATATCTGGGTATGATTTCATAAGGTTTAGGAATTTGTAAGTTTAGGTTTTCATTTTGTAAATTTGACAAGTGTAGGGACTAAAGGTGTAAATTGATTTTTGGGCAATTGTGATGAAACAATGATTTGTCAACAAGGGCATTAGTGGAATTTAGGCTAAAATATGATCAAATCCGTAGAAATCTCTCCCCGACTTCGGCTTTTATACACTCTTTCTATTCTCGTGCTTGTTTTCCGTTGTTTTGTCTTTTCTTGGTCCATTTTGTGATATCTGATACCTGCACAATCATAAACACAAAAACACAACATATTTGGCTTTAGAGGTTAGTTTTTGGTCTTTTTGGTCCGGTTTTGATAAAGAAATGGTATGTGATTTCACACATACCAGCGTCACAACCATAAAGGGACGCCGTCACAATTGTATAACTATATATATTTTCTGTATGTTTTCCATTAAAAATGTAACATCTTGGAGAGATAACCTAGGGCACGAATTTCAGAGATCTTGTAAGGGTTTTTCAGCCCCCATACTTCATGTTTTAGTAAAGTTAAGTAGTTCCTATTTAATCATTCAATATGTCTATGTGTTGTTTGATTATATGTGTTTCTTTTCTTCACTTTAACATGCTCGGCTAAATTATCTAGTGTTTCCTTAGTATTAAATGAAACCTAGTTGTTATCTATTGATTATTGTCTCTTGTTTAATTAGTTTGGAAAACTGGCTTTATCTTTAGTATATTAGCTTGTACATCCGAGTAAGCGCTTTCTTCACTAGAGTGCACTAGTTGTTTTTATTCGTTGTATTTATTGCGTGAATTGCGGTTTGTTGATATTAAGAAGTCTTAGTTAGACGGCATATTGTTGGTTGGTGACATTAAGGCCACTTAAAGGAGACATATACATTCATAGAGTTAGGGATTTCAGCACCACCCTACAACTAATATTAAGGAATACAACGCGTTAATTAAAACAAGGATGTGACAATTCGACTAATCAATAAGAGATAACTAGAGAGTAAGGATATTCTAAGTAAACACATTTATCTATCATAAGAAGTTACCACTTTACTTTTTCGCATAATTAGTTTAATTTAGTTTTTATTAGTTTAATTAATTGTTTAAAAACCAAACTCTTCAAACCTCGAGATATTTTAATTGCTTTCTAAAAAATTTAAAAATACAAAAAGAATCATCCCTCACCTTTAGACCAAATTCGTCATACACTTCGGCCTTCACAACCAATGTTTTAAAAACCTTTAATCGACCCGGTCGAGTCACCGGGCACCGGTTCGACCGGTTCAACCGGTTCGACCGCCGGGTCAACTCGGTTTTCCATTTTTTATTATTTTATTTTTTTCGACCGGGTCAACCGGTTTGATCACCGGGTCAACCGGTTCAACCGCCGGGTCTAACCGGTCAACCCGGTTTCAATAAAAATTTAAAAACTAAACCCGCCGGGTTTCATGACCGGTTGACTGGTCACTCAAACCCGCTGGTCTAACTGTTGACCCGGTTTTAGAAACCCGGGTTTTTGACCTGTTTAGTGGTCGGTACGGTCCGACCGGTTGAACCGGCCGGTCGACCGGGTTTGAAAACATTGTTCACAACACTATTCCCTAGAGAATGATAAATCTCCCTTGTCTTTCCTATACTACACTACAACGATTAAGTGCACTGCCTAGGAGGATTATAAAACTTTTGTGGTTTTGTAAAATTCCGCTATCAAGTTTTTTGGCGCCGCTGCCGGAGAATAGTTTAGGTTTCGGTTTCTATCTCGTTTAGGACTACTCATTAGATTCATATCAAGTGGGATTTTTCTTTTTATTTTTTAGCTTTCTCGTAGTCTAACTTTTCTTTGTTCCCTTTGTTCGTAAATCTTATCATTTGCCATCATGGTGGATGATAATATCTTTGACCATGCACAACCAAACAACCGCGACACACCAAATAACAGCGAACCACCCAAACCACCTCCAGCCCGTACTCTAGGTGAGTACTCTAAACCAAGCTACCAAGGCTATAGAAACACCATTGAGCTTCCACAACAAGCCTATTTGTCTCCCTTGCATTCTGACACCATCTGGTTGGTGCAAAATGGATGTGCATTCGATGGACTTCGTTTCGAAGATCCAAATCAACATCTCAAGGATTTTCTTAAATTTTTTGACTCAATCGATCTTGATGTTGGCACTCAGAAGATGACGTGCTTGCGTCTCTTCAAATTCTCTCTACGTGATCAAGCTAGCAATTGGCTTGAGCGTCTACCCGCAGGATCCATCTCGACTTTGGATGATCTTACTTCTCGTTTCCTCGCACAATTTTTACCACCGGGGAGAACTACTAAGTTAAGGAATGACATTTTGATGTTCCAACAACGTCAAGGTGAAACTCTTTACAAAGAGTGGACTTGTTTCAAGGACTTACTCCAAAAATTCCCTCATCATGGCATCGATCTTTAGCTCCAAGTCCAAATCTTATATGATCATGTCAACCACTCCACAAGGCAAAACATTGACCCGGTGGTAAGCTTCATGATAAGAATGCGAAAGAATCGTGGGGTATTATAGAGGATCTTGTCCTCTATGACAACGAATGTTGGAATGACTCTCGCGAGTTGAGCAAAACCGTCAAGGCAATATCCTTGCCTTCTAATGTCTCAAGCATTCTCGATCGTAGGATAATTGAACTTGAAGATCAAGTCAAAATTCCTAATGAGTTCCTATGAAGCTCCTAAACCTTCACGTCAAGTGAACAACATCACTTTTTCATGTGAATTATGTAGTGGTCACCCTGACACTCATGATTGCATGAAACTACCCGAACAAGCTTTTGTAGACTATGCATCTTCACGTACCGACAGAGCGGGAGAAAAGTAGTTCACTTTCAAACATGAGCAAAATACTATAGGTGACTCTTATAACTCCTCTTGGAGAAATCACCCAAACTTTAGGTGGAAGCAAAACTAAAATTCGTCTCACTACAATTTTTTAAATCCATCTAATCATTTTCAACCAAGTGGTTCATCCTCGAATCTTGCCTTTAATAACTCTTCCATTTCCAACAATTTTATATCATTTTGAAGGATTGGTATCCAATTTTATGTCATCTCAAGAAGCTCGTTTATCTAAATTTGAAGTCAATTTCAAACAAAAACAAAGCGTGATGACAGTTAAAATTGATAACTTATTGAAGGCTATCAACAATCACGTGGTGACCTGATAACATCAAAGAATCCTGACTTTTAAGTGTCAATTTCCCCTGATTATGCTCATATTTTATGTCATTTATCTGGATATATACTCTTATTCCTTTATATTTCATTTCCAGGTAAAATATGAGCATGGAGCTTAGAGACGCAGATTTGGAGATTTTCCTAACGGTTTTATCTTAGTATGCTATTGATGAAGAAGCTACGGCGTAACTCTTATTCTCACTTACGCTGTAGCTGGGATTTTGTCACAGAAGACCAACTCAACCGTAGTTACGGCGTAACTCTCAACTCAAGTTACGCCGTAACCATCTAGGTCATGAAGAATTTTGTGCCTCCGTCAACTACTCCGTAACCTCCTCACATGCATTACGACGTAACAACCTTCTCTTTAGAAGATACTAAAGATATGGCATAGCTTTCTGCTAAATTACGGCGGAGCTACTGTTACGACGTAACTATTCCAAAGGTTACGTCATAGTCACCTATGCGAGCTTTCTGTTTAGAAGACACTGAAGTTATGGCGTAACTCTCAACTTTGGTTACGCCGTAACTATGATCGGGCCTATAAATACAAACCCTAAATTCTACATTTTACATCATACACTCACAACACAAAGGCAAAGAACGTGAAGAGGGTTCCAAGGGCAGATCATACCAAGCATACGGAGCCATCTCCAAAGGAGGATTCACACCATATCGATAAGCTTTAGCGATTACTACTATCTTTCACTTTAATTCATGTCTTTCATTATGTTAAACATTGAATCTTTTCTGTCTTTTAATATGATAGGCTAAGCACCCTTGGTCCTATCCTAGTTATGATTCCTTGATTGTATTTTTGGTGTTTTCATGCTTCTATAATTGTTTCTAGTGTATGCATGCATAGTTCGATGACAGTTACCCTAGCTTCGGTAGTTTTGAAGTGCGGTCGTATCTAATTGCTTAGGAGAATTGACCAACTGACCCTAAGTAAGTAGGTAGAGAAGGGGCTGGTAAGAATTGACCAAACGACTACCTTTCCCTCTTGTGTGAATTGACCAAAGGATCACCGTTCGGATGGATGAACTTAAGAAGTTAGGGATGTGTGTCTAAAATGCTAGTGCCCGGGCACACATTGTTTCGAATCTTGCATGTAGCGTACTTAATGACCTGGCTTAGGTTGCTTGAGACCCTCGACTCCCCAAAGGGTATGCCTTTGACGTCGGGTAGGAACCTTTGTTCATATGTTATGACGAATTGATCAAATGCTGTCATAGCGACTTAAACCCCCACTTGAGTCAATAGGAAGTAATTAGAAAATATAGACATTACATGATAGGATGAATAATTAGGTTTGCACATTTTCTCACCATTGTTCACAACCTTAATTTATTTTGCGCATTTCATTTCTTGTCTTTAGTTTAATTAGTCATTTCAACCTTAAAACCATTTAAAATAGTGACACTTAGACTTAATAGGATCCTCATCTACATAGCTCTTAGGAACGACCTCGGCTTTACCACCTTCTATACTACATACGATCGGGTTCAGTGCTCGTTAGTGCAATAGGTATACCTTAGGTAGACTAGTCTTATAAATATTAAATCCTGGTCGGAAAACCTGCATAAGAATTTTGGCGCCACTGCCGGGGAGCTATATTAGGGTTTTCATTAAGTCTTTTATTTTTGTTTTTGTTTAATTTCTGTTTTCTCACGATTTTCTTTAAGTTTCAGGTACCATGGCATTTTTGGACTTCGATAACCTCACTCTAGAGGAGTACCTTGCTATGACTCGGGATGAGCAAGGGTCGGGGCTCGTTAGGCCTGCTATTGGAGCGGTGGTCCGATTTAAGATCAAGGACCAAATTTATGAGGGAGCTGCGAGCTAACCCTTTTTCTGGAAGTAAGGACGAAGATGCTTACAAGCATATTGAAAATGTTTTGTACATCGCAAGCCTCTTCAACATCCCGGGTGTTTCTCATAATGCGGTCATGCTTCGGGTTTTCCCTATGACAGTTATGGGATTGGCTAAACGATGGGTTGATAGACTTTTCGGTGGGACCATTGACACATGGAATCTTCTTAAAAGACTTTTCATTCAAATATTTTTCCCTCCTTCAAGAACGGCAAAAAAATTAGAGGAAATCTAAAATTTCAGACAAGAAGATGGCGAAACATTATACCAAGCTTGGGACATGTATAATGACCTCTTATACAAATTCCCTACTCATGACCTCAATAATCAACAAAAGGTCAACCTCTTTTACAAGGGTATTGGAGTTGCTACAAGGCAAAAGCTTGATTCTCAGGGGTCGATCCATGGGATGACTCCTACACTTGCATTGGAAGCTATACAAAATTTGGCCACCCATTCTTAAAAGTGGCACGACGGAGGAAGCCATAGAAGTTTAGGCGGAAGTTTTGATGGTATTGCCACCATCACCAACAAACTTGAAACTCTTGGTCGTGACATGCTAAAGCTTAAAGAAAGTGTGCACGCTATTCAAGTTGGATGCGAAAGTTGTGGTGGAGGTCATCTTACTAAAAATTGCCCTCTTGATGATGAAGATAGAAAAATCGAAGAGGTCAAGTATGGTGAAGCCAATAGACCGTTCCAAGGGTTAAATGGAAACGGCAACGGATATCGTGGAGGACCTCCGGGGTATTACAATCGTGGACCTTATGGAGAAATAAGGTCTAATCTCGAGGATACTATCAACAAGTACCTTGAGGACTCTACTAAAAGGCAAAAAGAGCAGGAGGAATGGTTAAAGAACTTCCAAGAAAGCACGAACAAAAGCCTTTTCAGCCATGATGAATCGCTAAGGAATTTGGAAACAATGATTGGAAAGCTTAGCGATGAAGTGCAAAATAGAAATGTAGCATAAGAGAGTAAACCTATGGTGGCACGCAAGGCTATCTTTGTAGAAGAAGGAAAAACTAATGATAGTTCTAGCATTATGCAGGAAACTGAAGCTGGAACATTCGACAGTAGCAAGTTACGCTGTAACTCCCCCTTTGAATTACGGCGTAACCTGAACACTTGGCCAGACAAGCACCTTGAAACTGATGAATCATGATCTAAAATCCTGGACACTTGGCCTGGTAATTCGAATATGGTCCTGAAGTCCTCATCTAAAAAGAAATACCATTGGTGCAGAGCAATATCGGTGGACAATGATAAGTGGTATGACCTTTGGGCTTCGTGTGACCCCAATGATGACATTTGCGATGGTGGAGATGACAAGGAAAGGGGCAAGAATAATAAGTACATGTGGTCTTCAAAAAATGATGAAGAAAGGAATAACCTTAAATGAAAAGGAATTATAACGTTCGATGCATGGGTACAAATTGTTTATGGCAAGATGGATAATGATGCTAAAGGGAGAATTTAGGCGGATCTAAACCGCAGTTATATTTGTGAAACTCCCAGTGTTGATGATGATCATAAAGCTCCAAATGAGCCACTCTCGGATCATGGAGTTGTTGATGACTACTTAAGCGATGCCAACGATAAGGTAAAAACTATACGGAAGCATTGGTGTGAAAAGATAAAAACCAAAGGCGAGATATTTTGGCTTCTTAACCCGTTTGTGAAGATTGTAGCGGGGAAGTAGCATGGCTAGAGTTGGGGATGACGATCTTTTATGGACCTCAACTAACGATGATGAAAGAAGCGATTTGCCTTGGTTAGATAAGTTAGGATTTGATGATTGGGTCAAGATAAAGTACAGAAAAGTAGACGCTTCCACTAAAGAAAAGATTTGGAAGGGTTGCATGAGTAAAGAAGACCCAAGCGAAGAAGAGATTCCTAACGACACTAGTGACGAGATAAAATATGATTACAAGGCTAAATAGAGAGAAGAAAAAGAGCGTTGTAAGCGTGAACTTGTGGAGGATTTGCCTGATGACGAATGGTTTAAAGAAACGGAGTCCGATGATGATGATATTGAAGGAATTATGGATTACCTTGAATTACAAGGGCATGACGGATTCACGGACCCGGATGATGAAGCATACGAGCGGCAGAGATGTAAACTCATTGGTATTCCCTACAAGAGACCCCCACCTATTATAGCTAAAAAGTTTGAAGTAACAAAATATCACTTGGGGCCGGATGAAATTTTTCCAAGGTTCGGAAAATTGAAAGGAAGGAGTTTCTTCGTACCGCTCTTAACGTCGCATGGGTCAGCCGTAACTTAATGAGGGGGATGGACGAATTTGGTCAAGTCCGAAGGCCCCCATAGAGCCCCATGGCTTTGAGTCTAACTTAAAGACTCGTTAATAAAGAAAAGTGCTCTTTCGGGAGACAACCCGAATTATCCCTTTCCTTTTTCTGTTTTATTTTCATTTTCATTGTTGGGTTTTGTGGTTGTAACTTTTTTGGAGGAATTGGAGCTAAAGGATCAGCTTTTAACAAAAAGATGGATTTTGTCCTGATTAGCAAGTTACGGCGTAACTTTTCCTATGGTTACGCCGTAACCATCTTACAATAGTAGTATACTCCAGGTTTCAACCAGTTACGCCGTAACTTCCTTCCATCATTACGCCGTAACAGTCTTCTGTAGACGATTTCCAGGTTCAAACCAATTACGGCGTAACTCATTCTTGTGGTTACGCCATAATTCATCCTGCAGTTCAGTTTTAATTTTTAGCATTATCACAATAACCTTGTATTATTTCTAAATGAACTTTTTGGGTATGTTCACTGTAAGCCCTCATGAGACTACACTCGTCCACTTAGGACACCAAGTGGTTTAAAAGGCTTGTTGCATATGCTAAATGCAACCGTGATTCCTACGAAAGTGAGTTAGGGTTGTTTTGTTTTAGTTTTTTGTTTTTATTTTTATAATTATGCTTGTTGGTTGGTTGTGATTTCAGGGATCGAAGTTTGCTCATGGACACTTAACGAAGGCACGATTTTCTTTGTGGGCATTCCCTTTTTAGGAGCAAATTTCAGGGAAGTTCTCTCTTCAATTCTACTTTCTCTTCACCTTTATTTAATGTTTAGTACAAAAGGGACTTTGTACATCTCAAGTGGGGGGACGGGAGTAGAATTATTACTTGAACTTGTTTGCCCTCTTAACCTAACTAGATTAGACCTTAGCCGAGCACATTATAACCTTTGATATTCCATGGTGAGATTAGCCTTGTCCGTTTCCACTTATTTACCCAAATCCACCAAATTATGAGTGTGCCGGTAGCTTGTAAACTTTAGAACTTGGCCTTTGCATCATTTTGAGACCATAAACGAGGTAGGTTGAGTTAGCTAGATATATTTGGAATAATCAATTTGAGAAGACAATATTTTAGGATTATCACCCAAATAGCCTATTTATGTGTGTCTATCGATTAGTCACCTCGACTATTCGACCCCCATGTTAAACCCTTTTGTTACACTCACCTTTAGTGCAAGATACCTCTAAATACACCCTTCGGAGCCATTCCCTTCATTTCATACTCTTATTATGTTTGTTTCGTTACACCCATTCGCCTTAGCCTACCATGTAGTCTTAATTTATGGTCGGGAAGTCACTGTTTGCCCAAGTTTGAGGTTTAAGTAGAGAGGTTCAGGAATCACGCTTTCGTCAAAAACTTACATTTGAAGTTCATCAAAGACCCCCCATATTCTCCATATATGTTCATCTCAAGTGGGGGGATGTTTATGTTTTTATTTGTAATAGTTAAAAAAAATACAAAAAAAAAAATGTTTATTGTTTATTAGTTATGTTATTAAGTGCAATGGATAAGCACTATGAGCTTAATAGATATTAGCATCGAGGATGCCACCTCAGTCACATTTGAATATTTAAGTTGGTGACATTATTACACCAATAGTATAAAGAACATGTGATGTACCCATCATGACGTCCGCTAATGGCACATTTACTTGATACATCATGATCCGGTTTCTTCATCTTGAAGCTTGAACTTTGGATGAACGGTGGGCGATGATAACTTGGTTATAGGTTAAGGCTATTTGTTTTGTTATTTTTCATTTTACACCAATTATTTCCCGTGTCTTATCCTAGCTTTTAGTCATGAAGCGTGTCTAGGTGATGAAGCGAGCAATCTTTGGTGTCTTGGCCATGGATTTGGTCATGTATCATTGATTTTGTCCACTTTGTTGTGACACGTTAGTAATGACATTTCACCCTTAACCTCATTTTGTGTCCACCCATATTGCCTTCAAAGATTGTTTAGTCCTTAACTCAAGTGGTGGAGATTTGTGTAACCGCCAAGCTTATGATAGAATACATGCTATGACTGTGCTTTGAGTGACCACCCTGAAATTGACACTTAGACTAGAAGAGATAATATGAGTGTTTGTTCCCATTTCGTGAGGTGTTCGCCTTTGATTTATTCTAGCATAAGGAATTTTTAAACTCATATCTTCTAGGTATTTGGGGGATATGTTTTTAAGAATTATTCTAATAAGGTCTACTTGAGGGCAAGTAGAGTTCAAGTGGGGGGATATTTGATAGCATCAAATAATCCTGACTTTTAAGTGTCAATTTCCCCCGATTATGATCATACTTTATGTCATTTATGTGGATATATATTCTTATTCCTTTATATTTCGTTTCGAGGTAAAATACGAGCATTGGAGCTTAGAGACACGGATTTAGAAATTTTCCTAACGGTTTTATCTTAGTATGCTATTGATGAAGAAGCTACGGCGTAACTCTTATTCTCAATTACGCCGTAGCTGGGATTTTTTGTACAGAAGACCAACTCAACCGCAGTTATGTTACATATTGGTTTTCACAATCACACAAACAAACACAAATAGGGTCGAATGGTTTGTAGTTCTAGAGAGAGAAAGTGGAACAGAGTTGGGAACTTTAGTGAGACAAAGAAAAATATATTGTTAGGAATTAGAAAATTCCAGTGTTGAAAGAGTCGGTCACCCCAACTATTATCTAGCATAAGTTAGCTCGTAGATTGGTCATTAGTTACGGTTTATGTAGTTAGTTAGTAGCGTAAAATAGTATAGTGCAACACCGTGGAAGAAGGTCGGTCTTTACCCAATGTATCCACGATCCACGAGGCCGTCGGAGGTCGTTTAGTTTGTAACCTATAAATACCCTCTACCTTGCAAGGTAGAGGGTTGGATATTCTTTCATAATCTAATATTCCACAAGTTTCTCTCACTAGAATGTCCCTCTTTCTCTCTCTAAAACCATCTATGTGCTCATTGTGTTAATGTTATGATGTGTATGTGAAAGTTAATATCTTACAATTGGTATCAAGAGCCATGGTTAGATCATATCTTGCACATCTTTGGATTTATAGTGGTTTTAGGTGGTTTTGAGTTTGAAAAAGTTTAGTGGTTTTGCATCATTTGGTTGATCTCTTGTGTTAAAGTTTGAATTTTGTTGGTACTTTTATGTTTAGAATCATCAAAAGTGTTTAGGTTTTCATTTGGTATGCTTGAATCATCTTGGTTGGGTTGTTTTGGATTGAAAAGTGAAGTTTATTTGGTTTTCAAGCTAGCGACTTAGCTCTCGGAATAGTTTCTTGGTAGCGACTTGCTTCACGGTTTTGTAGCGACTTACGGTGTTAAAGCTAGCGAGTTAGATCTAGCGAGTTAAAGTACAAGTAGTGGACTCTCCACTACGGATAGCGACTTAATGGTAGCGACTTGGTGCATGTGAGTTGCTCTTTAGCGACTTGCATTGTTGGCGACTTGAGTGGCAATTCTTCTGAATTTTGCTAGCGACTTGGCGTTAGCGAGTTACCACCTAGCGACTTACATCGGCTAGCGAATTGGAAAGCTAGCGACTTAGCATGGTGGCGAATTAGTGTTGGCGACTTGGTGTAGTACTTTCTAGCGACTTGGGATTAGTACTAGTAGCGAATTGATTCTAAATTCTCTAGAGACTTGGGGAGTAATTCATAATAACACAATGTCGGTCATCACGGTTCTTTAATCACCAAAGTACTTGCTCTATGACCTGACACGAGAATAGTAAAGCAGAATGCCCATCGAAGGCCTCACACTTAATAACTCGGTGTCGATCAATCGAACAACTCAAATAAGTCACTCTTAATATCATCGGATGATACTAAGAATGTGGAATGCACCGATGAACCGTTTCAACAACTCGATCGACTTCTCAAATTACTCTTATCAACAACCATGGATCGAACAAGTTGTGCCATCCTTCGTCGAGGATTTTCCCACTTTAACAAGAGCTGTTTTGCTTAACCTAGAGCGACGAGGTTTCAAATTACCAAAGAAAAGCTCTCAAGTGATGATTCTCATGCGACTCTCAAACCATCTTCAACCAATTTTGACCACTTACGGGAAGAATACTCCTCGATTTTGATTGTACCATGGTGGAATGTCTTTCAAAAGCACACGGAATGGAAATTCATGAGTTCGAAACTCATTTATTCAACTCATGAGTAATATGGAAACATACATCGAGGAAGCGCAAAGAGAATAACAAAGTGAAGGAATTGAATGAGTGTCAAGAGTGTCCATGGAACAATGATGACGTGTCATGCTTCACTCAATTGAACCCGTGAGAGACACGATTGCAGAATCTCAGTTATGATGGAAAAGGATGAAGAAAACAACATTGATCTCAAATTCTCAGAGTCAGAAAAGGTAACAATCAACAAGGTACACTTATCTGATCACACCAATTCTCACAATAAGGTACATGACTCTTACCCTGAACATAACAATGTGGAATCAATCTTTGTTTTGTCTGAATCTAGTGCAAGTAACATGATTGAAAAAAGGGTATATGATGAGCTCTCAAACAAATTTTCAATTCTTGAAAAACACTGTATCTCTTTGCAAATTGAAATACAACATAAGGATGAAATGTTTTATGCAAAAAAAGCGATGTAGTGTCTGGAACTTCGAATTTAGAAATTTTTGAAATTAATCGGTTAAAATCCGATTCGGGACAAAGATTCGACCATAAGAAATCAAATCTCTTCTTTGAAGCCCGAAATATATTTGTCATGAGATAAGTGATACACTAGAATCCGAGAATTACGAACTAGCTCTATATGTGTCCAACCTTCTAAGAGAAAATGAGCATTTAAGAAAGAACCTTGAGAAACAAACTCTAAATTAGTCAATCAATCTAATCTCTTGATGAAAGATATTGATGACCTCAAAGCACAAATTCGGGACAAGAGCTTCAATATTGTTGCCCTAAAAATGAGCTCGGGAAGTATCTTTGGAAATAGGATGAACACTAAGTTTGCAAAACCTTCAACTTTGGGAAAGTCAGCGGTTCGAACCACTTGAAGCGAGCAGGTCATTAAACAACCTAATGCCTTTAGGTGCGAAAGAGCTAAACCATTGAAATCGAAGCTTACATCCCAAGTTGATAACAAGTCATTTTGTCAAAACCGGTCACTTCATTGCCTAGTTCGGATATGATGAATCCCAAGCATAGGACTAATGAACATCACCCACAAGTCAAAAATGCTATAAGCAACTAGGTATCATGCAAAACATAGTCGACGGATCAATCCCAAGAAATTCTCGATCACAAAAGACAAATAGTCAAAACAAGGGTGTGCACTCATTTAGTTCATCTCTTTGTGGCTTCAAATGGATTCCCAGCGGCGGATTATTTAAGTATCGGGACTTAAGCGAACTTACATTCCTAAATCATGCCTCAGTGGATTCCCGGGTAAACTTTTCAAGAATGAAGAACCTATTAGGATCCCCATTAATGATACGTCTGAATTATCTTGTGTTGCATCTAAATGTGAGACTAAACATGTCACTAACCCTTCTATGTACAAGTCTACATGTGCTTCAAGTACAATGTGCTCTCGGTCTTTTCGGTACAATGCTCAACTCAATCGGGAACTTCATGACTTGGTTCCCTCGAGATATGAACATGGCTCATTCGGGAGCTATAGCTTGCGAGTTGATGTACTTCTTACTTTGACTCCTATTCATTTGAATCTGGACTCGTCCTTCCATGTCTTTGTATAAATCAAGCTTCAAAAAAAAAAAAAAAAAAAAAAAAAAATTTTATATACTCCTTTCAAAATTTTATCATTTTATCATCTTTTTTCTCAATCTAATAATGAATATACTCCTTGTTATCGATAACATCTACGGTCCTAGAAATGTCATTCAATAATGGCACGGGATCATAGATGAAGTTCGAACAAAAGATATATTCTTGGTGGTTTAATGGGTTTGGGTAATATCAATCAATGTTCTTTGTTGACATTGATTGAGGGGAGAGATAGTTTTATACACCATTGGCTTCATGTCTTTGGTTATGATGCTTGTTTATTTGTATGATGTGGTGATTTCTGCTTGTGTGACTAATGGTTATACTTTTGAAATATCACGGGAATGGGTTTCTCCTGTTATAAGTTTGTGATTGTATCTTGCTCATGAGACTTTCGGTGTGTGCTTTCGTTATAGCGCCTTTGTGTTGAAATGTTGAATTGATTCATGATGATCGATGTAATAATCAATGCTAGAGGCGTTATCTTATCCGTGTTAGCATATTATTACCACTCATTCATTAATACCATAGGGACCAAACTTGTCATATAGTGTAAGTTATGTTGCATTAGCGAATTACCACCTTAGTTTATAACCACAAGGACCAATTGTGTCATATTGCCTAAGTGAGGTTGTATACCCTAGCGAGTTACCCATTAGCGAGTTACCACTTTACCCTCAAGAATTTTTTTTTTTTCTCTCTCGTTCATTTCTTCTACCTCTCTTCGTCTTTTTAGTCTTACTAGCGACTTAGCATAAGGTTTGCTTGATCCACTCTTATCGTTACTATCTTATGCTTCAGTTTCCAGTCTCTAATTTATCGTTATATCCAGATCCGTTCGTGCTCGTGAAGTGTGATTTGTTGACTCTCTCGCTTAGGTTCGGATTTTTGTGTTTTCGTGTGTGTGTTACTTATAAAATGATTGAACGAGTTTAAATTGTTTGGAATATATTGTTTGGATTATGTTGGGTGGACACATTGATGTATGATTAAAATGGATTGGACTGATGGGTTGGTGTTAAGAAGTGTTCTTGGTGGCGAGTTAAAATGTTCTTGGTAGCGACTTAGTATGTATGTTCTTCATGGCGAGTTAGTGTTCCACTTAGCGAATCGTCTCCGTAGCGAATAAGTTCACTAAATTCCAGTGACTTGGTTAGCGAGTTAGTAGTTAGCGACTTGTATTTACAAGTTAGCGAATTAATAACCTAGCGACTTAGTTAAGCGCTTTATAGCGACTTAGCTCATTCTTGTTCATGGCGACTTGACTTTCTTGGCTAGCGAATTAGCATAGCAACTTGGTTAGCGAGTTAGTAGTTAGCGACTTGTATATACAAGTTAGCGAATTAGTAACCTAGCGACTTGATTGGCTGCTTTGTAGCGACTTGCCTTGGAAGTCTTGTTCATGGCATCTTGGCTTTACATGCTAGCGAATTAGCTTAGCGACTTAGAGTGCTAATCCTTTAGCGACTTATGCGTGGCTCGAGATGACGACTTGTTTTACTGAGTGCGCAGCTGTGTTCACTTTCATGTTGAGAATTAGTCTTAGGGTCAAGGTTTACTAAAATGTTCAAAATCATTGTGCTAAAGATGATCTCACTCTCACAACACTTAGGATCTCCTAATTTGACTTGTTGAATCAACATACTCTATGTAATTGTTATGACATCTCTGTTTAGGCAAAAGGTACTTGGCTTCTCTCACGACGCCAAATGTTACTTTTGCCTCATACATATGTGTTATATCACTTTTACATGTGTATCTTGGCTCATGTCTTGATCACTTTGAAATGCACTCTTTTGCCTGTAAATCCCTTATAAGCTCGTCATGTAATCATTTTCTATATGAATGTTCCTCATTGATATATCTTAATTATGTATGTTATCATATAGTTGAAAGGTGTTATATAGTTGCAATCTTTGCCACTCTATCTGTCTCCGTATGTGTTAGGAACTTCCTCAGTGTTACTACTTCCTTGTCATAAGGGTGCTCTCAATGCTGTCTCACATACTATGTATCATCTAACATGTTCCCATCTATTACTGTTGATTGTATGATTACTCAGAACATCAATGGCAAGTTCAATCCCAGAAAAGAGCGCTACCCCGTCAGGATCTTCCGGAATTCTCTCAGACGATGAAATCCTTCCCAGAAGTCAATGGGCTGCTATAGGTAAAAGCAACTGTTATGTGGACCTACAAAGGCTCCAACAAAATCCGATACTCAAAGTTTCAATTGACATCCTCAAAAACACTAACTTCTTCGGGGCTATTACCAAGCAATGCTCAATTCCTACCATCTACATTCAACAATTCTGGAACACCGTTCAATGGAATAAAATCACAGCACGATACTCTTGCAAACTGGATAATATGGAGTTCACAATTGATTCTGATATTCTGAGCAAAGCTCTTGGAATCACACCATGTGACCACGGCGTTAGATTCGAATCTCCTTTGGTCTTGACGATCGATCGTATTTCTTATTGGGTTGGGCTATCGAGCAGTATTTCAAGAGCATCGACATCATCACGGACACATGTATCAACCACGGAGAGCCATTACAACCATTACGAACTTATGCTTATACGGGAAAACTTGGGGTTCGATAAAGTGAGAATTCCTATCTTGCAAATCCTATGGGGAATCGTTAATAGGGTTGATGTGAATGTCTCAGATCGTATTTGGGAAGAATTCTCGTTATCAATGAACACATTCATATCTGATAGAACCTATTTCCTGAACAATGTTCAAGGACGAAAGAAACAGAACAAACTTGTAATTCCCAGCATCAGATTCTCTAAGCTTGTTATCCAGTATTTGCAACAAATTCACAACTTCACTCCTAGGTCTGAATCGACTTTACACAAAGCAGATGATGAATTTGTTTTAGGAAACCTGAAATATGTTCCTAGAGGCTCGAATAAAAAGTATTTGGATTGCCAATTCACGATTGTCTTCTCACGAGAAGATATCAAAAGGAAGGACTACTTCAAGCAATACATGAAAAAGCAACCAAACTCTCTGCTGATGTCACACCTCTCCTTTACAACCAAATGCTCCGTGACCAAGTCGACCTCACAAGCATCCTATGCCTCTCTTCCTAAAAGAGGCGTGATAGTTCTCAACGATCGACACCACCTCCAAGAAGGAGAAAGCAAAAGGAAGAAAGTGGAAAAGGAGATTGGTAAGAACTTTGAGACACCAAGGAATGTTTCGGGCTAGCGATGAAGATGATCTTGATCTGCAACTTGGAATTGACAAAGCCTTGAAAGTCAAAATGTGAAAGCTCCAGTGGGTGGAATTGTGTTAAGAGAACCCGCTCAACCACCTCAACAAACAAACCCAATTACACTTGACAAGGGTAAAGGAGTTGCAAGTGTTGAACAAAAGCTGCTCACATGCTTTTAACTATCTCATCATCTCCTTCTAGCACCACAAATCAATATGGTGAAGAGAAGAGCAGATTCACCTCATGCAAAAGAACAATCGGTGTGGTTAAGGTGCTGAAAGCGTTTAAGGAATCTCTTTCACTTGGTGAGACTCAATCGATTTGAATGTTGACACTCTGTTACAAAAGGGCTCACAGGAGAACCTTGAGACAAGATCGGCGAGACCTTGAAGATGGATGAACCAAATCGTCTACTAACTCTCTATCTTCACTTAAGAATCTTGATGAAGACTTCTCTTTTGGTGATCAATTCATTAATGACAAAACCTTAGATTACGCACAATCCATGTATAATGTCGACATTGACAAGATCGTCAACCATTCCTCCAATGAGCGCATCTTCACTATCAATTGCACTTCCACCTCCCTTGCCTACTAATCAACCGTACAAACACCACCGACAACACCACCAACTCCGAACCCATCTTCACAATTGCGGATGAAGTGGCTCCACCGACTTCCCTCCATGATTCTCACCCGATCAACTCTTGGATAAAGCCATTAAAAGGATAGAAGCCTTTGGAAAGGCAACTTCCTAAATCATTGATTCTCACGGTGGATCGTGTCTGATTAGAGCACCTCAACTTCAATGAAGCGATTCTTGATGCTATTGAAGGAGAAGTCAAGGATGCCGTGGAATGGGCAATGGGCTCCACTTCTCGAGACGATTCAAGGACCTCCCATCTCCGATATGAGAGCGACTCGTGTGAAAGGATGTATGAAATTTGAAGAGGACAAGCATGAGGTTCACGATAAACTCTATGAGGCTCTTGAAGAATCCATCAAGTTCGACAATTATGAGCGGTTTAAAATTGAAGTCGGAGAAAAGGAAGCTAAAAGAAAAGGAGGACAATTGTGATGGAAAGGCGATGAAGGATCGCAAAGATCGCGAAGATCCTCCACCAGCGGGAGGGCTGGAACTTCTAGAGTGGTAATCCTTCTTCAACAACCAATTCACCTCCATCACGACCACCATCATCACCTCAAAACCGTCCAATCAATCGGACTCTACAAACAAGCGAGGTGCGGAAGAAATCTGCTGCACGGGCGACGATTGATTCAAGGTTCACCTCCACATCCACTTCAATTCACGATGATCAAGTGGTCACGAAGAGTCTCAAGTCATGGTGACTCGAGAACCGGATGAAGATGATGCATCAACAAAGCACATTCCTAAACCCTCGGAAGGCGGTTTGATTCTTACATGGTGGGAATCGCACTAGCACATCGAGTTGCACCTTCAAGAGACACTATTCTAAGGCGCATTATGGAAGATAGACCTCCTTCTCCGAACCCATGGACCATCCAGTCGACTCTATGATTCGACAACAATTGGGCATCGGTTATCACGAATAATTATGAAAGTCGGTGAAGACTCTCTTCTACACTACTGGTGATATGGGAAGCTTCATAAGATGGTTTTGTGAACGGAAGAGCATCTCATCCATAACACCAAGAGATCTTGAAGGTCAAGCTTACGAGATTGTCAAAGTCTTCCACTCGGATGCTAATCATCTTCAATATCGGATGGAAGAATGCCATAAGATGCTAAATGACCAAGTCGGTGATCAAATCGATCGCTTCAATGTCAACAAATCTCTTCCTCTTGATGGTGAGCCGGTTGGATGACCATTCGGTGAATTCTTCTTCAACCACGACTTGGACTATCGTGTGCTCGCTCTGCTTTGAAGAAGACTGCTCTTTCAATATCAAAATGAAAGCGCAACCTACTCGATCAAGGGCTCGGCGGATGGTTCTGATCAATTCAGGCGAATGAAGAACAAAAGTATGATATTGCGACTTCTTATGGTATTTCCCACGGTGGTTCAAAAGAAGAAGTTCTACATTGAAAGACATGGTGGCGATAAAGGCGCAATGATGTCGGATCAAAGCGCAAATCTTAAGCGTTGTCGGTGTAGAGATCTTCCGATCTATGGATATGAGTACTTGATGAAGATTGTCCTTAAAGAGTGACCTCAAAGTGTATACCATTGAAGAGAACGACTTCAAACATCTCCTACCAAATGATTTGAAGATCTCTATCTCTTAAATCTTCAAGGACACACGGAGCACTTACATGCGTGAGAAAAGGCCCTCTGCGTTGTCACTCTTTGGATAAGGGGCTTAGTCATTCGGAAGCGAGTTGAGGACTTTCGACTTGGCATTGAAAGCTACCAAACCGAGGTCAACCTCACAAGTCCTCAATGGAATGCGGTGGGCATGAATTTCATCGAGAATACAAAGTTCTTGACACTCCTAGAGCCGTCATCTTCACAAGCGGATATGGATCGCGTATGCTTATCGTCTATGTGAACTCTACAAGTTTAGTGATGGTGCGCTCAAAATGGTGAAGAAGAACTTGACACGAGTGAAAAAGCCAAACTTGATATGAGATCTTGGGTTAAAACTACTTTACGGGTGATGATGGCGTGAAGAGATGTGAACATTTCATTCTTTGCAATCCGGCGAAGACTCAAGACACGAAGGATCTTCCATGACCTTGAAAGCTTTGTTGGTGGAAGGCTCGTGATGGTCACTACAAACTTCTTCAAAGAACTGAATGAAGACTTCTTGAATACCGTTTATGTTTTGTTAACTTTGTGTTATATGTGGTGTATTAAATATGAACAAGCTGTAATACATGTAATAGTGCTAGGATTTGTACTATGGTTTCCCCTTGTGAAAAGGGAAACATCTATGTTATCCTTTTCTTTATCATATAAAATTGGACACATTTTCTCCTACAAATATTTTACCTCATACTTATTTAAATCACTTGAGATCCAAAATCTCAAAGGATTTAAGATTTTGATCGGGAGAAAATGTGATATAAATATGAAAGATGGTAAAAGATAAGATGACCAATTTTGTGCATACTTCTCCCTTATATGTGCTAAACAATTTTTCGAATCTCGAAGCATATATTAAGGGGGAGAACTCTCTTTGTAAATTCAAGTCATCAGGGTACACTACACTTTAAATATTTTAAAGTACCTTGATCACATGGCTTCTAATCCTTTGATGATAAAAGGTTCCCTCTAGTATGTGCAAAACTCTTTTCAACCTCGAGGCACATATTGAGGGGGAGCGAATTTATGGAAACCTCATCCTTCCCGGAAATGCTATATTTACTTGATTTGATATGGGAAGTGATGTTGATATCTTTAGAAAATGGTAATCAAAAAGTTAATTCTTTCTCTTGCCTCCATGTGCTTAACATTTTCAAATACTTGATGCACATGTTGAGGGAGTTCTCGTTCTAAAAATATCAAAAACAATTCGGTACAAAATGCTTTGATAATATATCACAAGTATACGAATTGATTTTCAAATGGTTTCTATTGGATCCAATGGCGGATGAACAATACCAAATAGACCGACCAACTTTACTTTAATATACGGTGATATAAGGATGATAAGGTTAGGTATTGGTTCCCATGATCCATGAGCCGGAGGGATCTACCGAGGACAATCCACTAGTTAGTGTAGAAGTCCTTAGGTATGATGATAAAAGGAGAAAAATGAGATATGGGAAGAGTGCGGACTAAGGCGAGCTAGTCTTGGAATAAACCCAACAAGGTTCTAGCTATGAAGTCTCGGTAAGCTTGAAGGGTTGAAGAATTAAAAGAATTGAATGAAAATAGGGTGAAAACAAATAGCCTCCATTTATTCAACCTTAGGCGAAACCGGGTTCAATTCATATACTCTTGATGGTAACATCGGTATTGAAGACAAGGCGTCATGGACCCGGTGGCCTTGCACTTCAACTTTCCAAACCACTCAAGTTCCTCTTAAAGGGCTTGTTTCATTCTCACGGGAACCGACATTATCTATCGACTTTCTCTTAGAGATTGTTGATATTGAAGAAGGAGACCCTCTCCCTAGTCTCCGACATAGGATCCAAATATGCACAAATTGAGTCTAGAGCCACGAGATCATCAATAAATCTCATTAGGACACTTTCAATGAAGACTCTCTGTTTCACACAATGTGGAAAGAGATTATATCTTGAGTCCTCGCATTATCCTTGTGGTATTGCGGAACATCGAGTGATGTGTTTACATATTCACAATGAAGATGGAAAGCCTACGGAGCCAACATCAAACAAGCTCTGGTAGGTGGCATGTGAGATCTATTATATAGATCAACCATGTGACAAGCGAGCGAAACAATGGGGCGATTCAATCTCTTGAATCAATCTGGTTCGAGTTATGGATTAGCGGATACCTTTGAAAAACCGGTCTTTGTGCTTAAAACTCTTTTCTTTAGCACATCGATTTGTGTACTCATTTTCAAACCAAAGGTATTTTATGATTGATAATTGATTTTCAATAAAACCTTCGTTGTATTGCAAAAACAATTTCTATTGAGCAATACGATTGTTTTCAAATCTCTTTTCATCAATCGGTGGACTTAAAAATTATTTGGTTCACTCACTCCGTGTTGTCTTCTTTGAGATGTTCGGTTTGAGAACGGCTAGAACATTGCGAAACCTGTCAAGGAGATTCTTAGGAATCATACACGATCACAGGCGGTACTTGTCTTGATCAGCGGGGAACCGTGGGCGTGTACCTCAATTCAACGAAAGTGATCAAAGACACTTTCGTGCGATTTGTTACTAAGCTGTTGTATGCGAGTCGCCCGGCGTTTGCGGTGATCGAATGAAGCGGTCAATCCACGGCCGCATGCTCACTTAACACATTCATCTCAAAAGAAATCATGATTAGTGCATCAATGACTCGATATTTTCACTCCATGCTTACGCTTCTGCTGCGCCAATATCATGATTCAACAAATGCTTCCGCTACTCGATAAGAAGATTTCATGATCCGAATGTGAGCATGTCGGTCCCAAAGTCACAATATCACATAATACCAACACCACAAAGGATGTGTCGAGATTGTTGATTCTTGATGATCTCAAAAGGTGGCTCATATTTACTATCTCGTGAATCGAAATGGACCTCCTACATAAAGTACAAATCTTTGCGGACTTTGAAGTTGCACCACCTATGCACTAAGTTTACGATGTTGATGTATGAAAGTCTCGAGCTCAAGAACAAAGTCAAGACTTGAATGCTAGGATTTGAAATGTAAAATATGGGGTGACCTCCCTTGGGGAGATTGTTAGGAATTAGAAAATTCCGGTGTTGAAAGAGTCGGTCACCCCAACTATTATCTAGCATAAGTTAGCTCGTAGATTGGTCATTAGTTACGGTTTATGTAGTTAGTTAGTAGCGTAAAATAGTATAGTGCAACACCGTGGAAGAAGGTCGGGTCTTTACCAATGTATCCACGATCCACAGGCCGTCGGAGGTCGTTTAGTTTGTAACCTATAAATACCCTCTACCTTGCAAGGTAGAGGTTGGATATTCTTTCATAATCTAATATTCCACAAGTTTCTCTCACTAGAATGTCCCACTCTTTCTCTCTAAAACCATCTATGTGCTCATTGTGTTAATGTTATGATGTGTATGTGAAAGTTAATATCTTACACACATTTTGAATCATGATATCTTCTCATCGAGTAGCGGAAGCTTTTGTTGATTCATGATATTTGCAACATGCGAAAGCGAAGCATGGATTGAAAATATCGAGCCGTGTTATGAAGATATGCATTTATCATGATTTCTTTAGAGTGAGTGTGAGTGTGAGCATGCGGTTATGGATTGACTCCTCAATTACGATTAGTCGCAACCGTCGGGTGTTCCTAAAACAAGATTAGCAATAAAGCGCAAAGGTGTCTTTGATCACTTTCGTTGAATGGGTTGCAAGAACCACGGTTCCCGTTGATCGATACAAGTAGTGCTTGTGATCGGTAGAATTTCGAAGAATCTCCTTGACAGGGTTTCGCGACTAATCAAGTCGTTCTCAAACCGGAACGTCTCAAAGAAGACAAGACGGAGTGAGTGAACCAAATAATTGAGATTCACCGATTGATGAAAATGATTTGAAAACAATCGTGTATTGCTTAATAGAAAGAGTTTTGCAATACAACGAAGGTTTTATGGGAAAATCAATTATCAATCATAAATACCTTTTATTTTGAAAACTTAATACACGATCGATGTGCTAAAGAAAAGAGTTTTAAGCACAACGACCGGTTTTTCAAAGGTATCCGTCAATTCATTTCCTGGACCAAGGTTGATTCAAGATTGAATCGCCCCATCGTTTCTATCCAGTTGTCACAAGCTTGATCTTTTGAAAGATCTCACATGTCACCCACCAAGAGCTTGTTTGATGTTGGCTCTAGAAGGATTTCCATCTTCATCGTGAATACTTTACATATCACTCGGATGTTCTGGCAATACCACAAGGATAATGCGTAGGACTCTTAAAATATATTCTTACTTTCCACATTGTGTGAAACAGTAAGTCTTCAAGAATAATGTGTCCTAATGAGATTTATTGATGATCTCTTGGCTCTAGACTCAATTGTGCATTTTGGTTTCCTATGCCGGAGACTAGGGAGAGGGTCTCCTTCTTCAATATCAACCATCTCTAAGAGAAAGTCGATAGATTATGTAGGTTCCCCGTGAGAATGAAACAAGTCCTTTTAAGAGGAACTTGAGTAGCTTGGGAAGTTTAGTGCAAGTGCGTCCTTTGGGTCCATGACGTCTTGTCTTCAATACTAGTGTTACCTTAGTAACCACCAAGAGCATATGAATTGAACCCGGTTTACGCCTAAGGTTGAATTAATGGAGGCTATTTCTTTTCACCCTTTTCACATTCAATTCTTTTTCATTCTTCAACCCCTTCAATGCTTACCGAGACTTCATAACTAGAACCTTGTTGGGTTTATTCCAGTACTAGCTCAATCTCAGCTCACCACTCTTCCCATTTTCTCATTTTCTCCTTTTTTCATCATACCTAAGGACTTCTACACTATCTAGTGGATTGTCCCTGGGTAGATCCCTCCGGCTCTAGCGGGATCGTAGGAACGAATACCTAACCTAACCATCCTTATATCTCCATGCATAAAGTAAATTGGTCTGTCTTTTGGTATTGTTCTTTCGCCTCGAAACCAATTGAAAACCATTTGAAAATCAATCAAGGTACTTGTGATATAAAATCAAAGTATTTTGTACCTTAATTGTTTTTGATATTTTAGAAATGCTCCCCCTCAACATGTGCTTCAAGTATTAGAAATCATTTTAGCACATGGAGGCAAAAGGACTTTTGAAATATTAGATTGAGAATGAAAGATCCAATCTTTGATTAATATTTTCTAAAATGATCATCATCACTTCCAAATCTAGTATTTTAAATACTTCGGATAAAATATTTTGGGAAGGATGAGGTTTTCTTTTGATTGCTCCCCTCAATATGTGCATCGAGATTCGAAAGAGTTTTGCACATATTAGAGAAACCGCACTGAGACAAATCAATCACGTTTCAATCCTTTTGGTTTAAGATAGATGCTCCCCTTAACATGTGCATGAAAATTTGAAATCGTTTGGCACATGAAGGGAGGAGTGCTTGTTATTATATTTCTAAAACCACTTATCAAATTATCGGTTTATATCCAATTTAAATCACAAATTCTCCCCGATCACAATTTTCAAACCCTTTGAGATTTGTGATCTCAATTGATTTAAATTATTTTTGAAAGATTTTAGAGGAGAAATGTGACCTGCTTTTGAAAACATTTAACTGATAAGGATCAGATTATGAAACTTTAATCTCCAATGATCAAACATGCTTAGGTATCTTATGAAAACACAACATTAGCCTTGGTCAGGTTCCAATTGTACAAAATATTGTTCTTTTTGATTATCCAAAAGTAGACCTTGTTCGTTTACGTACCAATTGTTTGAAAAATAACCTTTTGAATTGATTGAAATCATTCTCCCCCTCAATCAATGACCAAAGTTATTGATTGAGTGATAGAGGTTTTGACAAATGATAAGTCCAGATGATTTGCAAAATTAAGTCCGAGCTATTTTCAAAGCAATTAAGTTTTCGTTAGATGACAAATATTTTTCAGAAAAATATTTAGAAGGAAAAATATTTGTGAGGAAACATTTATCTTTTTGACGACAAATTTTCCTTATGAACTTTTGTTTTTAGAATCAGAGCATGAGGTTTCAAAATTAGATTAAGCATGGCTTTGTTCTTTCTTTTAAAACCGGGTTCTTGCTGAAATGACAATAAACCAACATTTTCTCCATCTCATATTTTTTTTCAAACAATAAAACAATATTTATTACTTTTGATCGAACTTCATCTAAAGACCCGTGTCATTATTGAATGACAATTCAAAGTCCGTAGATGTTATCAAAAAGAAAACATGATATTAAAACAATATTTTTGGAATTTTTCAAAATTTTCTAATATTTATATATTTTGAAAATTTTATATTTTCTATTTTCTTTTATATTGTTTTATAATTTTGTATTTTGCTTTTGATAAAATATGTACAAAGAATAGATGAGAAAACACCTTTACTCCTCATCTTCCTCCGAAGACGTTTGAGTGTTTCGGTTGTAGACTCTTCAAGCCAAGTCGTGGAAGGATAAACTCAAAGCGTTCTCTAGGAAGAGCTTTAGTGAAGATGTCTGCTAGCTGATATTCAGTCCTTACGAAATATAGTTCAACCACACCTTTCTCCACTTGTTCCCCGATGAAGTGATGTCGAATGTCAATGTGCTTTGCTCTTGAGTGTTGAACATTGTTGCGCAGAGAGCAATGGCACTTTTGTTATCACAATCTGGAGGAACTTTGTTGAATACAAAGCCATAGTCGATAATTGGGATCTCATCCATAGGATTTGAGCACAACAAGATGACATGGCTATGTATTCAACCTCTATAGAGGATATAGAAGTACTCATTTGTTTCTTTGAAGACCCACCACTAACTTATCTCCCAAAATTGAGCACCTCGACGTGCTTGACATGTATCTTGACACCGCATGGTCGCATCTCGCATATCTTATTAGTGACATATCGGTGTCCTTTGGATACCAAAGTCCCATGTTAATGGTTCCTTGGAGATACCGAAGACCCGTTTAACCGCTTCAAGGTGCTTTTGGTAGGCTTAGCACGGTATCTAGCACACATGCATACAATGAACAGAATATCAGTCTCATGGTTGTGAGGTACATCGAGGATCCAATCATACTATGATATTTCATTTGATCAACCATGATCCCAGTGGTCCTCATCCGGTTTTGTACGCTCCACCATGGGAGTGTCAGCAGGTCACAAGAATCAAATCCAAATTTCTTTAAAATCTCATTTGCATATTTAGATTGATTAATAAAATGCCTCCGGGACTTTGTGAAATTTGTAATCCCAAGAAAATGACATTTGTCCCATCATAGACATTTGAATTTTGAGCCCATCTCCTTTGAAAATCGATCACATTCATTAGGGTCGGTCGAGGCAAAATAATATCATCAACATAAATTTGAACATGAATTAAGTGTTTGCACGACTTTACGGTGAACAATGTAGGATCAACTGCTCCTTTGTTGAATCCATTTGATAGAAGAAACTTTGATACAATGTATCATACCATGCCCTAGGAGCTTGCTTTAAACCGTAAAGGGCCTTCTTCAAGCGATAGACATGAGTAGGATGCTCGGATTCACAAAACCTTCGGGTTGACCGGCGTAGACCACTTCTTTGAGATCTCCATTGAGAAAAGCAGTCTTTACATCCATCGATAAACCACCATGTTCTTACTAGCAAGCATTAGCCAAGAAGATTCGATAGCCTCAATTCGTGCAAGCGAGCAAATGATTCTTCAAAGTCAATACCTCCTCTTGTCGGTATCCTTTAGCCACTAGTCTTGCCTTGTTCTTTAGAACATCACCGTGCTCATCAAGCTTTACTTTAAAGATCCACTTGAGAGCAATGATCATAGCATAATCTGGAGCGGTACTAATTCCCATACATCAAATCGATCAAACTCATGAATTTCTTCTTGCATAGCATTAAACCGTTGTCCTCGAGACATTGTTGCTTTGACATCTTTAGGCTCGATCTTTGATAATACGGAATTGAAGAAGCACCATAAGGCATCTGTTGCAAGTTGTTTACGAGTGGATACCGGACGAGAAGGGTTCCCAATGATATTGTCCAATGGATGGTCATGTGTCCATTTTCTAAGATGTTCGTGTGGTTGTTGTTGAGGAACCGATGTAGCGAGTTTGGATCCCCGATGAAGATGGTTCGATGTTGGTTCGGGGCAAAAATGTTTTCAAGCGGAGCATCTTCGTGAGTGGCAAAGGGATATCTCCATCAAAATTAGCAAGTAACATTTCCATGATGTACACCGAGGATTGAGGATTTGAGGATGATGATGAGTGATCGCAGCGGTGCTTCTTGAGATAGAGACATTGAAGCAGATGGGTTATCTGTGTTGATTGGATTAGAGCCGCCATCTTGTTGATGGTGTAGAATGATCATTATCAAGAGGTTCATAGTATTCATCAAACATCGGATCAAACAATTTCTTCAAATCTTCTTCAGATGGAGGTACATATGGAACTGCCAGGGATTGATACTGTATAAGAGAAGAACTGATGGGACTACTTGATAGAAATTGAGGTGCGGGTCCAGAATTGGATTGTCCAGGAACCGTATGCTTAGTCAGCTCATCGAACATGACGTGAATAGATTCCATGATGTCTCAGGTTCTTTTATTATAGATTCGGTAACCCTTCCGGTTTGGTGCATAACCAACAAAAACTCCAATGTCCGCCTTAGCTTTCAATATACCCAAATCTTGGCCTTCATTGTTAGGATAACATAAGGCGCCGAACACACGAAGGAAAGAGAGATCCGGTTTTCGGTTGTGGACAAGTTTGTAAGGGTTTTCCATGAGTTGTATGAATTAGGGAGCGGTTTTGGGTGTAACATGCGGTGGCAATAGCTTCCTTGAGAGAAACATTGGGACCTTTGAGAATATAAGCATAGTTCTTGCGGCTTCTACAAGAGTTCGATTTCGTCTTTCAACTACACCATTACATTGAGGAGTGCGAGGAACACTTCTTTGATGGTCGATCCCAATGCTTTCATAGAACTGACTTAGTTCTTTGTTTACAAACTCAGTTCCATTATCTGTTCGGATGATTCTAACTGTTTTATTAAGCCGGACCTGCAACTGTTTAACAAGTTTGATGATGACGTCGGGAGTTTCATCCTTTGACCTCAAAAACTTAACCCAAGTAAACCGAGAGTAGTCATCAACCACGACTAGCACATATTTCTTCCCGTTTATAGTTTGAACTCTCATTGGTCCGCACAAATCCATATGAAGAGTATGAAGAACTTCCATGATTGAGTTAGCAGGTTTGGGTTTATGGGCATATTTCTTGCTTTTTCCCAATTGGCATGCTGAACAAAGATGATCTTTTTCATACTTTAATCTGGGCAAGCCTCTTACGAGGTCCTTTCTAGAAAGATCATTTATGGTTCCGAAGTTCAAGTGATTGAGACGACGATGCCATAACCATGACTTTGTTTTAGAAGCCTTTGACAACAAGCAGATTGGAGAAGACTTCATCATATCTTCGATAGAGATGGTGTACAGATTAGTTCCACGTGTTCCTTTTAAAGTTCAACACCATCTAGTTCTCTAACGAAGCAAGAATGTTTTCTAAGGGCCACTTCCAGATCAGAATCGCAGAATTGACCAACAGAGAACAAATTATGACCAAGACCTTCAACGTAATATACCTTGGAGATTACACTTTCTCCAAACACGTAGTCTCCATAACCCATGATAGCTCCAAAATGGTCGTTCCCAAATCTAACTGTACCGATGAATCTATTCACAAAGTTCTTGAGCCGTGAGCGATCTCCAGTCATATGCTTTGAACAACCTGAGTCCAAATACCACATAACGATTTGTACGACCTGCAGTTGAACACAGACAAGTATGGATGACTGGATAATTTGGATCCCCATGAGATAATGGGTTCCGTTTGGTTAGTACATGATATTGGAACACCCACATCAACAATAGAAGATATGACATCATTAGTAGTGGATGCAAGACTAGTAGTGGCAGTGGACCTATTTGAAGTGATCTAAATAATTTAGGGCATAATTCATTCAATTTGAATTTTTGGCCAGTAGGTTTCCATTGATAACCCACATTTCTAAATTTTCTTCCTGTAGGCTTCCAATAATTACTAAACCTTTTCCCAATAGGCTTCCAGACATCCTTAACCTGTTTAGCATTTCTTACATTTTTTATTGGAGATTTAACAACATTTTTCAACTCATTCACAACACATTCATGATTAATACCAGAAACCAAACATTCATTACATGTTTTGCAAATAGTAGCAGAATTCGAATTAATTACAGTACGCTTATAGCTAATACTAGAATCAACACGATTCGTTTTATTCAGCTCAAACTTATTCTTCCTAGGGTGTTCTTCTACTTTCTTCTCTTCAACACTCTTGGCTCGCATGGTCCTATCTTGCATTGTATTGCCTGAAGGCTTTGACCCGCTAACCTTAGTGTCACTGATTACTCCTGTAGAAGGAACGACGGGAATATTAGTTGGTGATACTACTCTTTGCATTTGTGGTCTAGAAGTGCTGGGATCTGAGACTTTATGAGGCACATCAAACGTCACATTCTTGACTTTAGGCATAGAACTTGGTGTAACTATTCTATCTCGCCTATTACCAGATTTAGGACTTGTGACAATTACATATTCTAAGAGTTCTTGAGATCGTTTGGCATCCATGCAGGCATAGGCGATTGCACTATCATGAGGTTTTTCTATTCTATCATCTTCTACAAGCTCACGGAGACTCTTTAAACTATCCTTAAGGTATGAAAGATATGCTAGATGTGCAAGTTCATTATTCCTAAATGGAGGGGGAATATACAACATATCAATAGCATACTTATCACAAGCAGAAGCCTTTGGAATAGAATATTTGCAATTTGGGATTGGCAATTTTCCTTTCACCACACGCTTCAGATTCTCAATTTTGTTAAGCAAAGAAGTTACCTTTTCAATGTGTTTATCATGATTAACTTTGAATGAATCACATAACTCTTTGTTTTGATCATTAACTTTTGAAATTTCAGCTTTAAAACATTCATTTTCCTTTTGTAATTTATCAATAATGTTTTGAAGTTGGAAATTCTGAGAATCTAAAGGCGGAGGCATACGGGAGCCAATCACTTCATTCTTTTCACCCTTCAATTGGGAAATTTGGGCTTTCAACCTTTTGATCGTGTTACAATGAGCTCGAATCGGTTCATCACGTTTATTGATTTCAAAAATAGCATCAAACTAAGGAGCATCCGAAGATGTCTTGGCATTTGAGGTTTTAACGTTTTCTTTCAGATGTTGATATTTTAATTGTAAACCAAGATATTCAACTTCCAATTTAGAAAAATGCTTGACCATGTTATCATGATCGTCCTTTTTGATTTTATCATGCAATTTTGAATTTTTGGTCTCAAGCTCAATGACACGATCCTGGGAGACTTTCAATGCAATTGACAATTCATGAAATTGAGAAGCAGTAATGGAATAATTCGTAACAGTATAAAACACATCTTGAGCAATACATCTAGAAATCAAATTATCATTAAAGATGTGAAGGTTCTTCCTCTCAATCTCATTACTCTTAAGCTCACGTTCATTCATATCGACCTCGTTTTCCATTTCATTAAACACCTTTTTCATTTCTTTAATCTCTGTATCTATGCCCTTTTGAAGACTCTCAAATTGTTCTTTTAGTTGTTTAAAGAAAGGCATGACCTCAGTTAAATAACATTCTTTAGTTTGCTCAAAACCCTTTTCCCCTTCAGTTATCCCTGTAGGTGTGATTCTCTTCTTACACGTTTTCTCAAAATCAACGAATAGTTGGTAAACTACATATAGGCTGATTAAGGTCTTGCTTTGAGTGGGAAGAGTTCTAGGCACTAAATGCATTGGTGTATTAGGAGGATACACAGTAGCTGGAGGCAATTTCCTAAGGGGAGGATTCTTTTCAACAAGTTCATCAGTTTTCTTTTTATCAATATCTTTCTTCCAAAATACTTGTTCAGGGGTTAACTGAGTTTGAGGTCTAAACTTGTTCAAGGCAATCCAATTTTCCTTAGTGTAATCATGGGATTTAAGCGTTATATTATACTCTATACACCAAGGATCTTTTAATTTCTTTGCCATTTTCTCCTTAGAGGCATCTTCTAACTTTCTATCCTCTTCAGTGCCTTCTATACATGATGGTGTTTGTCTAGGCTTAAGTATTTCATTACCATCATAAATCACCTTTTGAGCAGTTAGTGCTTTATCACCATAAGCAGGATTGGGATCCTCTACAAGGGGAATACTATGCTTATCGCTTAAGACTCTATGCTTAGTGATCATGTGAGCAGTCTGAATGGTGTTCCCTTGTATGTACAACTTGTTTTCAAGTTTGTTCTTCAAAGTTTTTAGGTTGGAAAACTCATTTAAAAGTTTTGATTCCTTAGCATTGAATTCCTGCTTAAGCACTCTTACATTTTCTTGAAGTTCTTGCTTTTGCTTAGCAGTTTTATTAAGCTTTTCTTGTAAGGAATTTAACTCTTGTTTTAATATTTCTTCCCTAAAATTACTTTTTCTGATAAGTGTACGCATTTGGTTATCCATCTCCTGCTCACGGGTAGTCAATTCAAACTTAGCACGCTGTTCATATATGGCAACTTGTTCCTTATAGGCATTTAGTTCAGTGGACAAAGAATCATTAGGAACATATGCAGTGTACTCATCAAATATACATTCATCGTTAACTGAAGAAGATTCATCACTTGGTACAATAAGACTTTCATCTTGCTTCACATATTGATCATATGGGACAATATTGCTATTTCCCATATTTTCAATATCTGATTCAATGACTTCCGTAGATTGTACTTCGTGGTGAATCTTTTGCGCATCAACCACATCGTATAGTTTCAGTACCTCTGATATGATGGATTCCTTGGAGGGACCGGCCTGTTGAGGTGAAGAGACCATTTGAGAGACAATAGGAGAGATGTTGGCCATAAAGATGGTATGTGCAGTTGGTTCATCATCAACATCCGAGTCAAATGCATCACAGTCTGCAACTTGAAAGGCGTTGGGATTGTTCTGAGCCACACCATGCACAGGTTGTTCGTCCACATCAGCATCATAAGTTTTGGCATTTCCTCAGCAAGAAACAGCAATTCTTCCTCATTCAAAACCGCTCCATTATCTTGAGCTTGCACCAATAGCATTTTGTCCCTGAAGTACTCTGCATTTTGTGGACGTTTTGGAAGAGTGCAGTTCCTTGCTATGTGTCCTTCCCCTCCACAGTTGTAGCACTTGATTGGCTTCCCTTGACCCTGGGCCATGATTCTTCCTCGATTCTGATTACCCACATACCCTGCACCGACTCCTGCATTCCCATAACCAATTCCTGTATTCCCTTGTTCATTATGTGGTAGATAAGCATTCTGCCTTCCTTGCACGTTTTGCACCACTACCTTTCCATCTTTAACCGTAGCATGATTGTGGAGATTCGATGCAGTTCTGAGATGATTATTGGTGTGTGGGGTAAGGTTCAGATTTTGCTTAACCATTAGAGTCAGTTGATTGACCAGGTGTTTCATGAATGAGTCTGAAGGCTTATACCCTGGATCTGGAATGAGTTTGTGATTATCATCCCCAGTAGGTATGACTTGTGATGCTTTGGTAGTAATTCCTACATTTGTGTAGAATGCAGTTGAATCATTTGAAGAACTTGCATCACTGCATTGGTATTGAACTTCTCCATGATCATTCGTTCAAAAGCAGCATGCTTCTCATTTTGGAGCAAATAAGCATACAGTTGCTCGTAATTGGTGTTCCTCAATCCTTTGTTTAGTTTGACTGCAGTGACAAATTTGTGCCATTCGGGATTCATGTTGTTCACAAACTTTGAATTGAGCTGAATATTTGGCATTGTCATTTTGATATTCCTCATGTCATTCACAAGCTTGTGGAATCTCACATAATACTCGATGACACTTTCCCACGGTTTCATTTTAAAGTTCTCAAAGTCATCATACAATTGAGACTCCCTATCTTCCTTAGTCGAGTTCGAACCGAGATAGAAGCATCTTAACATTATCCCAAACTGCCTTTGCTTCGGTGTTGTGATTGATCATCTTGTAAATGTCCTTTGGTAAACCTTGGAGTATAATGTTTGAAGCCCTGATGTCTGCATTGTATCTCTTTTTCTCCTTATCATCAAGCTCATCATACATCTTTGGTCTATCCAATCCCAATACAAGAGAACCATCAGCTGCGGTTTCAAGGATATCTCTGGTAGTTCCAATTTGATATGGTCCTTCATCAATTGACTTAAGGATGTTAACCCCATTCTCTTTTCCTAAGCAATACAATCTGATTCTTTGAGCCCAATAGTCATAATCGGTTCTATCAAGCATGGGAGGGGCAGTATCGGATCCTCTTGCTTGAACTTCGTCATCAACGGAAGAAGTGATTGAAGACATGATTTCTAATTCATGAGATTTTACTACTCTTTGATTCAACCGGAAATAGATTCTTTCACGGATTTTACTAAATCAAGAGAAAACCGTAAAGCGTATCACGAAGAAATGACAAGTCTCAAAGATAAATCGCAGAGACAAACCGCGTGATCTGCTTGTCAAACCGCTTCAAAGAAAACACTCCGAGGGACAAACCGCTTCGTAGCAACTTACAAAAAAACTCAACTTTTCAATCCACAAACAGTCCTACCACGATGATTCAAGCCTTCCAAACCAAAACTTAAAAACGTATGATGATTCTAAACACAAAAGTACTATCAAAATTCAAACTTTAACACTAGAAATGATCCAAATGATGAAAACTACTCAAAACTCATTCAAACCCATAAACCTATGAAAACCACTAGAAATCCAAGAACATGAAAGATAGATGATCAAACCATGGCTCTTGATACCAATTGTTACATATTGGTTTTCACAATCACACAAACAAACACAAATAGGGTCGAATGGTTTGTAGTTCTAGAGAGAGAAAATGGAAGAGAGTTGGGAACTTTAGTGAGACAAAGAAAAATATATTATGAAAGCTCCAACCCTTTGCCTTGCTAGGCAAAGGGTATTTATAGGTTCATACATGATACGCCTCCTACGGGCTGTGGATCAGGCATACCGTGAGTAAAGACCCATTCGTCCTCCATGGTGTTACTTAATAAATTACTAACTAACACTAAATGACTACGACTACGAGCTTTCTAACGAATACATATACTTGAGGTGACCGACTCTTTAACTACTAGATTTTCTGAATCCTAACAAGTTACAGCGTAACTCTCAACTCAAGTTACGCTGTAACCATCTAGGTCATGAAGAATTTCGCGCCTCCGTCAACTACGCCGTAACCTCCTCACATGCATTACGACGTAACAACCTTCTGTTTAGAAGATACTAAAGATACAGCGTAGCTTTCTTCAAAATTACGTATAGACTCTTTATTCTGCGTAACTATTCTAAAGGTTACACCGTGTCACCTATCACGAGCTTTACATTTAGAAGACACTTTGAGATTCGCGTAACTCTCAACTTTATTCTGCCAGTAACTATGATCGGGCCTATAAATACAAACCCTAAATTATGCATTTTACATCGTTCACTCACAACACAAAGGAAGAGAACGTGAAGAGGGTTCCAAGGGCAGATCATACCAAGCATACGGAGCCATCTCCAAGGGAGGAATCACACCATATCGATAAGCTTTAGCGATTACTACTATCTTTCACTTTAATTCATGTCTTTCATTATGTTAAACATTGAATCTTTTGTGTCTTTTAAAATGATCGGCTAAGCACCCTTGGTGCTAGCCTAGTTATGATTCCTTGATTGTATGGTTTGTGTTTTCATGCTTCTATAATTGTTTCTAGTGTATGCATGCATAGTTCAAAGTAGTTACCCTAGCTTCGGTAGTTTTGAAGTGCGGTCGTATCTAATTGCTTAGGAGAATTAACCAAATGACCCAAAGTAAGTAGGTAGATAAGGGGTTGGTAAGAATTGACCAAACGACTACATTTCCCTCTTGTGCGAATTGACCCAAAGATCACCGTTCGGATGGATGAACTTAAGAAGTTAGGGATGTGTGTCTAAGATGCTAGCGCCCAGGCACACATTGTTTCGAATCTTACATGTAGGGTACTTAATGACTTGGCTTAGGTTTCTTGAGACCCTTGACTCCCCAAAAGGTAGGCCTTTGAAGTCGGGTAGGAACCTTTGTTGATAGGTTATGACGAATTGACCAAATGCTGTCATAGCGAGTTAAACCCCCACTTGAATCAATAGGAAGTAATTAGAAAACATAGACATTACATGATAGGATGAATAATTAGGTTAACACATTTTCTCACCATTATTCACAACCTTAATTTATTTTGCGCATTTCTTTTTTTGTCTTTAGTTTAAATAATCATTTCAACCTTAAAACCATTTAAAATAGTGACACTTAGACTTAATAGGATCCTCATCTACATAGCTCTTGGGAACGACCTCGGCTTTACCACCTTCTATACTACGCACGATCGGGTTTACTGCTCGTTAGGGCAATAGGTAGACCTTAGGTAGACGAGTCTTATAAATATTAAATCTTGGTCGGAAAACCTGTATCATGACCCCTCCAAGTAAATCTACCAAAAACACGAATGGGGGTAGTGAAATCAAGGATCCCTCATTATCAAAACATGTTCACTTTGCAACACTATCACTTTACTACCACCACAAAGGAATGACAAGAAGGAAGAAAGAGAGACCTTGACCAGAGAAACAAGTGACACTAAAGAGGAAACTAGGGATGTTAAAAGCAATAATGAAAAAGAATTAGGAGTTGATTACTTCGACAAGTTTCCCACAAATGATGAATTGGCTTACCATAGGTATTTTATCCATGATCCTCGCCTATCCTATTATAGAAGAATCTCAATCATTGTAGAAGGAAACCCTTCAAATGTTAGTGTGCCATGTAATACAAGGCATGTTCATGTGTAGAAGGCCTACATTGACTTTAATTCTCCCATAAACATTATGACTAGAACACACTACAATTGGATTATGAAAAAGCAATTAGTACCTAGAAGAGACCCCGATACTATAAAAATAAGCAATTTTACGGGAAGATTTAGGGGGATGCATGTATTTGTAAGAAATTTCACTTATATCACGGATTTTTTTAATAGTGGAAGATATTGGTTCAACAATAAATCCATGCTTATCACATGTTGTGTTAGAAAATCCGTTTGTGGAAGTTTCCAATATGACTTATGACCCATCACTTGGAGTAGCCAAATTCGTGGATGAGAATGATGAGATTACTTATCAAATGCCCCAGAAAGTCGAGCAATATAGACTAAGGCCTAATTTAAAAAAAAAATAAGCAATCGGTCTACTATAGAAGTGATGAGGATAAGAGAAGATGAGTGGATCATGTAATGAAAAAGATGTTAGCTTTCTACAAAGAATGTCTTGAATTAGGACCCGAATATAAAACCGAATTAGGAGGCAACCCATGTTTTTAATTGTTCGCTTTTATTTTATTTCGATGAATAATTTATGAAAATGCTTTATTTTGTTTTTAACCTCGTCTTAATTGCATATAAATGTATTTTACAAACAGATAAGTGTAGGGAAGTTCATATTTGTTAAAAGAATGAAATTTGAACATGAAAATCTACAATTCATAATTAACATATATTCAATCATATTTGTGTGTTTGTTTGAGTCAAATACTTGTACCGAGTTACAATGAATGTTTTCGGAAATTCGAGGTTTTAAAATTAGATTTTTCCGAAATTTTCCAGAAACAAAACATAATAATGCCAGTCCATCTTGACGGCGTCAGATTAACGCCTGACGGCGTTAGGCAATCGAGCAAAGCAGGTTTTCCATACTTTTGTTTTTATATCGAAACTTAATCTATGAAAAATTTCCATAATTTTAAATTTCCAAATTTCTATAAAAATTATTTTGCAAGCATTATATCTAATTTGCTTTCTACGATTTATTTTCTTTATATATAGTTTTTATCACCGATTTTATGCGAGGTTTTGTGTTCATTTTCTTAGTGGTTACAGGTTATATTGGACAAGAAGAATATCACTAGACAATTTTATATTCTTGGAGGAAAATTTGACCGTTGTAACATATTGGATTTCACAAACACATCAAATCATGATCAAATGGGCGTATACAATAAGGTTTTAGAGAGAAATAGTTAGAGGTTTGGGAACTTAGTGAGAGAAAATGAAAGTATTATTATGAGCTCCAACTCTCTACCTTGGGAGGTAGAGAGTATTTATAGTCTTACATAAAGCGCCACCTACGGGTGTGGATCGGGCATACGGTGGGTAAAGACCCGTCCGTCCTCCACGGTGTTACTTAACTAAATACTACTTAACATTAAATAACTACGACTACGAGCTTTCTAACGATTACATATACTTGAGGTGACCGACACTTTAATAAGCTGGATTTACTAAATCCTAACAATCTCCCCTAAGGAGGTCACCTCAAATTACATTGAATACAAACAGATATTACATTAAGATTGTTCTTGGATTCTTGTTAATGTTCTTTGCTCGTAGCTCGTAGTCTTTGATTCTTCATTTTGCATGTTTGGATAATCCAAGTGGAGGTCTTTAAGCGATCCACGTGATAATGAGTGTTGAGCCGACTTTGAGATCATCGGCTACCATAAATCTCGACTCTTCCTTTGTAGTGTTGGTATTATGTGATGTTGTGACATTTTGGACCGACATGCTCACATTACGGATCATGAAATCTTCTTATCGAGTAGCGGAAGCTTTAGTTGATTCATGATATTTGCGGCGTAGCGAAGCATGGAGTGAAAATATCGAGTCGTTGATGCACTTATCATGATTTCTTTAGAAATGAATGTGTTGTGTGAGCATGCGGCTATGGATTGATCTCTCCATTACGATCGGTACGCAAGCGTCGGGTGTACACGCATACAACGATTAGCAATAAAGCGCGCGAAAGTGTCTTTGATCACTTCGTTGAATTGAGGTACCACGGCCCACGGTTCCCGTTGATCGATTACAAATCTTGCTGTGATCGGTATAATTCGAAGAATTTCCTTGACGGGGTTTCGCGGTTGCTCTAGCCGTTCTCAAACCGGAGCGTCTCAAAGAAGACAACACGGAATGAGTGAACCGGTAAATTGAGATTCAGCGATTGATGAAAAGAGATTTGAAAAACAATCGAGTATTGCTCAATAAAGTGTTTTGCAATACAACGAGGGTTTTATGGAAAATCAATTATCAATCATAAATACCTTTTGATTTTGAAATATAATACACGATCGATGTGCTAAAGAAAAGAATTTTTAAGCACAACGACCGGTTTTCAAAGGTATCCGTCAATCCATTTTTGGACAAGGAACAATTCAATTTTGAATCGCTCCATTGATGAAGTCTCGGATGACACAACAAGTCTTGGCAATACCACAAGGATAATCGTGGGACTCATAAATATATTCTCTCATTCCACATTGTGTGAAATAGTGAGTCTTCAAGGATGATGTGTCCTAATGAGATTTATAGATGATCTCGTGGCTCTAGACTCAATAGTGCACATTTGGTTTCCTATATCGGAGACTAGGGAGGGTCTCCTTCTTCAATATCAACAATCTCTAAGAGAAAGTCGATAGATTATGTGGGTTCCCGTGAGAATGAAACAAGCCCTTTTAAGAGGAACTTGAGTAGCTTGGGAAGTTTAGTGCGGTGCGTCCTTTGGGTCCATGACGTCTTGTCTTCAATACCGGTGTTACCTTAGTAACCACCGGTAGCATATGTATTGAACCGGTTTACGCCCTAAGGTTGAATTATTGGAGGCTATTTCTTTTCACCCTTTTCTCGTTTCATTTCTTTTCATTCTTCAACCCCTTGATTGCTTACGAGACTTCATAACTAGAACCTTGTTGGGTTTATTCGATTACTAGCTCATCTCGATCCGCACTCTTCCCATATCTCACTTTTCTCCTTTTTCATCATACCTAAGGACTTCTACACTATCTAGTGGATTGTCCTGGGTAGATCCCTCCGGTTACGGCGGATCATGGGAACTAATACCTAACCTTATCATCCTTATATCACCATACATAAATTAAATTTGGTCGGTCTATTTGGTATTGTTCATTTGCCATTGGAACCAATTGAAAACCATTTGAAAAAATCAATCCAGATACTTGTGATATATTATAAAAGCATTTTTTACCTGGATTGTTTTTGATATTTTTAGAAAAAGAGCTCCCCTCAACATGTGCACCATGTATTTGAAATCGTTTTGGCACACGGAGGCAAGAGAAATGATTCACTTCTTTGATTACCATTTTCTAAAAGATATCAACATCACTTCTCTGATCAAATCAAGTAGATAAAGCATATTGGGGAAGGATGAGGTTTTGATAAGTTTGCTCCCCCTCAATATGTGCCTCGAGGTTTGAAAGAGTTTTGCACATATTAGAAGGAACCTGCACATAGAGACAATTCAATCACGTTTCAATCCTTTGTGGTTTAAAAAGATGCTCCCCTCAACATGTGCATGGAAAATTTGAAATCGTTTGGCACATGTGGGAGGAAAGCTTGCTAAACACTTATGAAACCATTTATCGAATTATCAGTTTAAATCCAATTTAAATCACAAATTCTCCCCCGATCACAATTTTCAAATCATTTGAGATTTGTGATCTCTGTAGATTTAAATTGATTTTGAAAGCTTTTGAGGGGAGATGTGACTTGATTATGAGAAACATTTAACCGATAAGGATCAAGTTTGAGACTTTAGACTCCAAAGATTAAACATGCTTGAGTATCTTTTGAAAACATAATAATAACAAAGGTCTTGTACCAATTGTATACAATATTGTAAAACATTGTTCTTTTTGATTATTCAAGAGTAGACCTTTCTCGATTACGTGCCAATTGTTTGAAAAATACTCTTTTTGATTGAAATCATTCTCCCCCTCAATCAATGACATATGTTGTTGATTGAAGGATAGAGATTTTGACAAATGAAAAGCCGGATGATTTTCAAAAGTAGAGTCGAAGTATTTTCAAAGCAATTTTGTTTTCATTAGATGACAAATATTTTTCGGAAGAATCATTTGAAGGAAAAATATTTGAAAGGAAACATTGTCTTTTAACGACAAACATTTGTTTTAGAATCGAGCATGAGGTTTGAAGATTTAAGATAAAGCATGGCTCTGTTCTTTCTTTGAAAAAGCAGGTTCTTGCTGAAATGACAATAAACCATAGTTTCACTTTCTCCCAAAATATTTTTTATATTATTTATTTTTTTGAACATTCGAACAACATCTAAAGACCCGTGTCATTCTTTGAATGACACACACAAAGACCGTAGATATTATCGAATCGAGAAAAACATGACAAAATGACAATATTTTTGAAATTTTCAAGATTTTCAAATTTTATGGATTTTGAAAGTTTTATATTTTCTATTTGCTTTTGTAGGTTTTGTAATTTTGTATTTTGCTTTTCGAATAAATATTTACAAGAGATGGATGAAGAAAGACCTTTACTCCTCGTCTTCCTCTTGAAGGCGTTTGAGTGTTCGGTTGTAGACTCTTTAGACCAAGTCGTGGAAGGATAAACTCAAAGCGTTCTCTAGGAAGAGCTTTGGTGAAGATGTACGCTAATTGGTATTCGGTCCTCACAAAATAGAGTTCCACCACACCGTTCTCCACTTGCTCCACGATGAAATGATGTCGAATGTCGATGTGCTTTGCTCTTGAGTGTTGAGCGTTGTTGCATGAGAGAGCAATAGCACTTTTATTATCACGATGCAGAGGATTTTGTTGAATTCAAAGCCATAGTCGGATAATTGGGATCTCATCCATAGGATTTGAGCACAACAAGATGACATGGCTATGTATTCAACCTCTGTAGAGGATATAGAAGTACTCATTTGTTTCTTTGAAGACCAGCTCACAAGCTTATCGCCCAAAAGCGAGCACCTCGGGCGTGCTTGACGTGTATCTTGACATCTGCATGATCGGCATCTGCATAGGTTGTTAGTGACATACCGGTGTCCTTGGTACCAAAGTCCCATATTGATGGTTCCTTGGAATACCGAAAGACCCGTTTAACCGCTTCAAGGTGCTTTTGGTAGGCTTAGCACGATATCTAGCACACATGCAAACAATGAACAGAATGTACGGTCTCTTGGTGTGAGGTACATCGGGGATCAATCATACTACGATATTTCGTTTGGTCTACCATGATCCACAGTGGTCCTCATCCGGTTTAATACGCTCTATCATGGGAGTGTCAGCAGGTCACAAGAATCAAATCCAAATTTCTTTAAAATCTCATTTGCATATTTAGATTGATTTATAAAAATGCCTCGGGACTTTGTGAAATTTGTAATCCCAAGAAAAATGACATTTGTCCCATCATTGACATTTGAAATTTGGAACCCATTTCATTTGAAAGCGGTCACATTCATTGGGGTCGGTCGAGGCAAAATAATATCATCAACATAGATTTGAGCGTGAATTAAATGTTTGCACGACTTTACGGTGAACAATGTCGGATCAAGCTGCTCCTTTCTTTGAATCCGGTAGATAGAAGAAACTTTGATAGCGTATCATACCATGCCCTTGGAGCTTGCTTCAAACCGTAAAGAGCCTTCTTCAAGCGATAGACATGAGTAGGATGCTCGGATTCACAAAGCCTTCGGTTGGTGGCGTATCGACTTCTTTAAGATCTCCATTAAGAAAAGCCGTCTTTACATCCATCGATAGACTACCATGTTCTTACTTGCGGCATTAGCCAAGAAGATTACGATTGCCTCGATACGAGCAAGCTGGAGCAAATGATTCTTCAAAGTCAATACCCTCCTCTTGGCGGTATCCTTTTGCAACCAATCGAGCCTTGTTCTTTAATACATCACCATGCTCATCAAGTTTTACTTTGAAGATCCACTTTAGAGCAATGATCATAGCACGATCGGGAGCGGTACTAATTCCCATACATCTAGTCGATCAAACTCATGAATTTCTTCTTGCATGGCATTGAACCATTGTCTTCATTCATGGCGGTTTAACATCTTTTGGTTCGACCTTGGATAGTACGGAGTTGAAGAAGCACCATAAGGCATCGGTTGCAAGTTGTTTGCAGTGGATCTTGGGCGAGAGGATTTCCAATGATGTTGTCCAATGGATGATCATGTGTCCATTTTCTAAGGTGTTCGTGTGGTTGTTGTTGAGGAATTGAAGTAGCGAGTCGATTTCTCGATGAAGATGGTTCGATGATGATTCGAGGAGCAAATATGTTCTCAAAGGGGCATCTTCGGGAGTAGCAAAGGATTATCTCCATCATAGGTGCGGACACAATTCCATGATGTACACTCGATGATTGATGATTTGTTGATGAGACAGTGATCGCGAGGCGCTTCTTGACTTAATGACATAGAGGCGAAGGGTTAACTTCATTGGCGGGGATAGGAGCGACCTCGATGATGGAATTGACGGATCATTAGCAATTGGCTCATAGTGTTCATCAAACATTGGATCAAACAATTTCTTCAAATCATCTTACGAAGGAGGTACATAAGGAGTTCTTTGGTGAGGATTTAGAACAAGAGTAGAGCGATAGGACTACTTGATGAAGGTTGAGATGCGGGTCGAGGCTGGATTGTCACGGAGCCATTTGCGGACGACTCATCGAGCGTGGCGTGAATAGTTTCCATGATATCTCGAGTTCTTTTGTTGTAGATTCGGTAACCCTTCTTGTTTGATGCATAACCTACAAAAACTCAATGTCGCCTTAGCTCTTAATTTACCTAAATCTTGACCGTCATTCGTTGGATAGCACAACGCACCAAAACACGAAGGTAGGAAAGATCGGGTTTTCGTTTATGGACAAGTTCGTATGGAGTTTTCCATGAGATGTGTGTATGAGGAGCGATTTTGGGTGTAGCAAGCGGTGGCAATGGCTTGACCCGGAGAAACATTGGAACCTTTGAATAAATTAGCATTGTTCTTGCGGCTTCCACAAGAGTTCGATTTAGTCTTTCAACTACACCGTTACATTGAGGAGTTCGTGGAACACTTCTTTGATGGTGATTCCAACACTTTCATAAAATTGACTTAAGTCTTTGTTAACGAACTACGTGCCATTGTCATTCGAACAATTCTAACCGTATTGTTAAGTCGAACACAAGTTGCTTGATAAGTTTGATTATGACATCGGGTTTCATCCTTTGTCCTCAAAAACTTTACCCAAGTAAATCGAGAGTAGTCATCAACAATGACTAAAATATATTTCTTCCATTAATCGTTTGCACTCTCATTGGTCCGCACAAGTCCATATGAAGGGTATGAAGAACTTCCATTCTTGAGTTTGTGGGTTTGGGTTTGTGGGCATATTTCTTGCTTTTCCCAATTGGCATCTTTGAACAAAGATGATCTTTTCATACTTTAATCTGGGTAAGCCTCTTACAAGATCATTTTCGGAAAGATTATTAATGGTGCGAAGTTCAAGTGATTGAGGCAGCGATGCCATAACCATGATTTTGTTTTGAAGCCTTTGACAACAAGCGATTGGAGAAGACTTCATCATGTCTTCGATAGAGATGGTGTATAGATTTGAACCTCGAGTTCCTCTTAACAGTTCCACACCATCGAGTTCTCTAACGAAACAAGTATGTTTTCTAAATGCCACTTCTAGATCGGAATCACGAAATTGACCAACGAGAAAACAAGTTATGACCAAGACCTTCAACATAATATACCACGGAGATTACACTTTTGCCAACAACATAGTCTCCATAACCCATAATTGCTCCAAAATGGTGGTTCCCGAATCTAACGGTCCCGATGAATTTACTCACGAAGTTCATGAGCATGGCGATCTCGGTCATATGCTTGGAGCGACTGAGTCCGGTACCACGAGCGATTTGAGCGATCTGCGGTTGAACACGAGACAAGAATGGATAAGCTGGATAATTGGGATCCCCATGCAAGAATGGGTTCCATTTGGTTAGTGTGATGATTGGAACACCCGCATCGGAAGTAGAAACAATGGAATCATCGAGGAATAGATGCGATGCTAGTGTCGTATTTGACCTATTCAAAGTATGTTCACTTCTTAAAGGAATAGTTCTACCGGTAGGCATCCATTTTCTAATGGGCATTGATCTAGATAATTTAGGGCACATCTCATTAAGATTGAATTTGCGGCGATGGGTATCCGCGATAACCTATGTTACTAAATTTCCTTCTGTGGGTTTCCAATGTTTTCTAACCTTCTTTCGCCATTGCTTTCTAGCCTTCTTAGCTTGATTTTTGCATTAACTATCTTAACAGGGCATTTAATGACATTAATCAAATCATTCACACCACATTCAAGATTAATGTGAAACCAAGCAATCATCATTACATGTTTTGCCAAAAGTAGCGAATTCGAATTAATTACGATGCTTAGAGCTAACACTAGAATCAACACGATTCGTTTTATTCAAATTCTTCCTAAGGTGATCTTCTACTCTCTTCCATTGAACATTCCTAGCTTGCAAGGTCCTATCATTCTTTGTGTTGCCTTGAGGCTTTGACCGCTTGCTTTGGTGTCATGATTACTCTGTAGAGGGAATTATGGAACATTAGTTGGTTTTGCTACTTTTGCATTCTGAACTAGAAGTGCGGGGATCGAACTACTTGAAGGCACTCTAGAGTTCACTTTCTTAATCTTGGGCATAGAATGGGTTGCATACTTATCACTAGGCATCGAGCAAGGCATCACGACTTTATCTTTCGCACCTAAGGATTTAGGACATGTTGCTATTAAACATTCTAACGACTCTTGAGATCGTTTGGCACGAATGCAAGCAAACCTAATTTCTCTATCAAGTGGCTTATTTATGAAATCCTCTTCTACAATCTCACGGAGACATTCAAGACTATCCTTAAGGCGAGCAAAATAGTTATGAAATACAAGTTCGTTATTCCTAAGATGAGGAGGAATGTATTTATGATCACGATATATTTGCGATCTGTAGATGACTTTGATGCAACATTCTCATTAAAGACAAGTGGCATTTTCCCTTTTCACGACTCTTGATTCTCAATTTCCTTTTGTAAAGGCGTTATTTTTTCGTTGTTCTTGTCACGAGTGACTTTCATTGAATCATATAACTCTTTAAAGTGTTGTTTAACTTTTCATTTTCTTCTAGAAAACTCTCATTTTCCTTTTGTAAAACATTAACCAAGTTTTGAAGATGAAAAGTTTGAGAACACGAGAATCTAAAGGAGGAGGCATTTGGGAGCCGATCACGTTGTTCTTTTCACCCTTTAATTGTGAAATTTGGGCTTTCAACTTTTCGATCGTGTTACAATGAGCTTGAATCATTCGTCACGTTTGTTTATTTCAAAAGTGCATCAAACTCGGAACATTTGAGGATGTCTTGATGTTTGAGATTTTGACATTTTCTTTAAGATGTTGATATTTTAGTTGCAAATTAAAATGTTCAACTTCTAGCTTAGAAAGCTGTTTTACCAAATTATCGTGATCATCACGATCAATTTTCTCATTCGATTATGAGTTTTTGATTTCAAGCTCAATGACACGATCATGGGAAACTTTCAAGGCAACAGTTAATTCATGAAATTGAGATGCGATAATAGAATGCTTAGTAACGATATAAAACACATCTTGAGCCACACAACTTAATACTAAGTTCTCATTTAAGATATGCAAGTTCTTCCTTTCAATTTCATTATATTTGAGTTCCGTTCATAATCATTTACCTCAACAATCATTGCATCAAATTCCTTTTCCATTTCTTTGATATCGAGTTAATCCCTTTTGAAGACTCTCAAATTGACCTTTTAATTGTTTAAAGAAAGGCATGACCTCGGTTAAATAACATTCTTTAGTTTGCTCAAAACCCTTTCCCTTGATTATCCCCAGCAGGTGTGATTCTCTTCTTACATGTCTTCTCAAAATCAACGAATAGTTGATAAACAACATCTGGTGATTAAGGTCTTGCTATTAGTGGCAATAGTTCTAGGAACTAAGTGCATTGGTGTATTTGGAGGATACACAGTGGCTGCTGAGCATTTTCCTAATGGGAGTGTTTGTTTCAACAAGTACATTAACTTTTGTTTATCCATATCTTTCTTCCAAAAATTTGTTTCTGGGGTTAATTGAGTTTGAGGCTTAAACATGTTCGAGGAGATCCAATTTTCCTTAGTGTAATCATGGGGTTTGATCGTTATGTTATTCTTTTTACACTCGAGGATCGTTAAGCTTCTTATCCATTTTCTCCTAGATGCATCATCTAATTTTCTATCCTCTTCCGTGCTTCCAATACATGATGGTGTTTGCCTAGGCTTAAGAATCTCATTGCCATCATATATTACCTTATGGAGCAGCTTTAGCTCTTTTACAATACTTAGGATTGGGTTCCTCTACAAGGGAATACTATGCTTATCGCTTAAGACTCTATGCTTAGTGATCATGTGAGCGATCGAATGGTATTCCTTATGCGTACAACTTATTTTCAAGCTTGTTTTCAAAGTTTTTAGATTAGAAAAATCATTCAAAAGTTTTGATTCCTTAGCATTGAATTCTTGTTTAAGCACTTTAACATTATCTTGAAGCTCTTGCTTTTGCTTATGATTTTAGAAAGCTTTTCTTGTAAGGAGTTTAACTCTTGTTTTAACACTTCTTCTCTAAAATTACTTTTCTAATAATTATGCGCATTTGGTCATCCATTTCACGCTCACGGCTAGTTAACTCAAACTTAGCACGTTGTTCATAAATAGCAACTTGTTCTTTATAGGCATTCGATTCGGAGATAACGAGAATCATCGAGGGCACAAGCGGTGTATTCATCAAAAACATAGTCATCATTGATTGCGGAAGATGCATCACTTGGTACAATCTCACTTTCACTTTGCTTCACATATTGATCATATGGGACAATATTGCTATTACCCTCATTATCAATATCGATTCATAAGTTTCAAGAGATTGTACTTCATTATGCATCTTTGCTCATCAACTTCATCGTATAGTTTTAATACCTCGAAATGATTGAATCTTTGGATGGACCGACTGTTGTGGTGATGAGACCTTTGGAGAGACCATAGGTGAGATGCTAGCCATGAAGATTGTATGCAGGCGATGGGTTCATCATCGACATCAGTCAAATGCATCACGATCTGCTACTTGAAAGGCATTTTGATGATTGTGACCTATTTCTGAATTGGTCGCTCATCTACATCGACATCATATGTCTTAGCATTCCTTGACAAGAAACAACAACTCCTCTTCATCCAAAGCTGCTCCATTATCACGAGCTTGCACAAGCAACATCTTGTCTCGAAGTATTACGCATTACGTGGACGTTTTGGAGATGTGCGGTTCCTTGCAATATGTCCTCACCACCACGGTTGTAGCATTTGATTGGCTTTGCTTGTCCTTGATTGGCATTTCTTCCACGATTACGATTAGCCACATACCTCCACCAACTCCACCTCTTCCTTGTTCATCTTGCCTTCCTTGAATATGGTTGCACCATAACCTTTCCATCTCGACGGTAGCTTGATTGTGTGGATTGGATGTTGTTTCGAGGTTATTGTTGGTGTGTGGGAGGAATTCATATTTTGACTAACCATGAGAGATAGTTGATTGATGAAGTTTTCCATGAGTGTGTTTGAGTCGGGAGGCTTATATCTTGGATCGGGAATGAGTTTGTAATTACCATTACCGTGGGTATGACTTGAGAAGCTTTGGTGGTAATTCCAACATTGGTGTAAAAGGTTGTTGAATCATTTGATGAACTTGTTTCTCCTGCTTAGATTTGAGCTGTTCAAGAATCCTTCGTTCAAACATAGCATGTCTCTCATTACGAAGAAGGAAGGCATCTGATTGCTCATAGTTGGTGTTCTTCAATCCTTTGGTTAGCTTCACAGAGGTGACAAATTTGTGCCATTCGGGATTCATGTTGTTCACAAACTTTGAGTTCAATTTGAATATTTGGCATGGTCATTTTGATATTCCTCATATCATTCACAAGCTTGTGGAATCTCACGTAATATTCATAGACACTTTCTTACGGTTTCATCTTAAAGTGCTCAAATTCATCATACGATTGTGATTCTCTGTCTTCCTTAGTTAATTTAGAACCGAGAGAAGCATCTTGACATTATCCCAAACCGCCTTGGCTTCGGTGTTGTGATTGATAAGCTTGTAGATATCTTTTGGAAGACCTTGAAGTATAATGTTTGAAGCCACGATATCGACATCGAATCTCTTTTCTCCTTATCATGAGCTCATCATACGTCTTTAGTGCATCCAATCCAAAGATCATTGTTCCATCTGCAGCGATATCAATTATGTCTCTTGTAGTCTCAATCGATAAGGTCCTTCATCAATTGACTTGAGAATGTTGACTCCATTTTCCTTTCCCGGACAATACAACCTAATTCGTTGAGCCCATGAGTCATAGTCGGTTACATCAAGCATGGGTGGACGAGTGTCTGAACCGGTTGCTTGAGCGTCCTCGGCTACTGAGTAGAGATGATTGTAGGCACGTTGGTAGACATGTTTACAGATTTCACGGGATTTTATAACTCTATGATTAAACCGGGAAATAGATTCTTTCACGGGATTTTACTAAATCAAGAGAAAACCGTATTAGAAACAAATATTAACCAAGTCGCTATAACCCTTGAACCAAGTCGCTAAGCACCAAGTCGCTAAGTAGCAACTCGCTAAACCTCAAGTCGTTGTGAATCAAGTCGCTAAGACCCAAGTCGCTGAACACAAGTCGCTAAAGCACCAAATCGCTAAGCAGATAAGTCGCTAAAGAACAACTCGCTAAGTATCCAAGTCGCTAAGAATCAAGTCTCGAACACAATCAAATCGCTAAGTAGACAAGTCGCTAAAGAACAATAAGAACTATAAAGCCAAGTCGCTAGAAATAATAGAAACAAGTCGCTAACCCAACCAAGTCGCTGGCCGAAGTGGAACCTCCACTAACTTGTCTTGTTTGTCGACTTGTCTCAATAGACAAGTCGCTAAGATCAAGTCGCTACGACTTAAACTATAACTCATTGGAAATTACTAAAGCAAGTCGCTCTGAAGAAAAACACTCCGAGACACAAGTCGCTAAGTTGAAAAACTTCAAAACCACACTTTTCAATCCAAAACAAGCCCAACCACAGTGATTCAAGCTTTCCAAATCAAAACCCAAGCACTTACAATGATTCTAAACACAAAAGTACACTCAAAATTCAAACTTTAACACAAGAAATGATCCAAATGATGCAAAAACCACTAAACTTTTCAAACCCAAAAACCATATAAAACCACTAGAAATCCAAGGATATGTAAGAGGATGATCAAACCATGGCTCTTGATACCATTTGTAACATATTGGATTTCACAAACACATCAAATCATGATCAAATGGGCGTATACAATAAGGTTTTAGAGAGAAATAGTTAGAGGTTTGGGAACTTAGTGAGAGAAAATGAAAGTATTATTATGAGCTCAACTCTCTACCTTGGGAGGTAGAGAGTATTTATAGTCTTACATAAAGCGCCACCTACGGGTGTGGATCGGGCATACGGTGGGTAAAGACCCGTCCGTCCTCCACGGTGTTACTTAACTAAATACTACTTAACATTAAATAACTACGACTACGAGCTTTCTAACGATTACATATACTTGAGGTGACCGACACTTTAATAACTGGATTTACTAAATCCTAACAATTATACAACACGGGTACACAACATACACTTAATAAAAATAACAAAACTAATAATATATCTCCTACTCAAAACCTAATCCAACGCCGCCCACACATTCAGATAACCTTTTTTTGTTACTCCCTCTCTCCTTCTTCTGGAATACCACTCCTTTCACTTTCCCATTCTCAAAACCCTCGCCTCCCATTTTCACCATAGGAACCGATCCATCACACATTTTATCTTATTTGTGATAATCATGTTTCATCTATCACCATCATACTCGGTCAAACAAGAAAGAAGAATAATCGATCCATCACCATCATCTGTCCATTTGTTTCTCTTCTTCCCACATGGAGTCACGGGGACACCTAAAAGATGGAAGCAGGACAACTACTTTTCCTCAAAGAGGATGGCTCCTCAACCGATCCAGATAAAGGATGGGTCAAACCATCTAATTTTCTCTTCTTTTAATCCCCACCAATTCACAGGAGAGATACCACACTTGACACAATCGAAATAATACTTGGTGGTTCCTGTGGATTCGGGTTTGGTGGATTTGCTTATTGCTTGATTTTTTTCCAACTGATTGTAACAAGGTTTTGTTTAATCTTTTCTTGTTAATATTGTTGTAGTAATAATTGTTGTGGTTTTGGGCAATTGAACTGTTAATAAATCGGTAACAATTAGTATCCTTGTTAATCTGATATAAGATTGGTAATTATGTGGTGAATTATTGGCTTTGAAGTATAACTTAACTTACTTTGTGTTTGGTTTATGAATCGATGCTAACATATATAAGTATAAAAAAAAATCGAATGGGTGTATAACAAAGGGTGGACAGATTTAGCAGTAGTGCAGTATAAATTATGGGTTGAAAGAAAAATTTGAACTTGAGTTGAAATTATTTTGTTAGAGTCGATTAGTAAAAAAAGGGATATAACTTGTAGATATTGAATTAGCAGTTGGTGTCTAAATTTGTTGTGTTTAAGCTTATCAATGTGAGGATAGATCATTGTTAGATGGAGACGTTGCCTTTTGAGTACCCTTTTTGCGACGCCCCACACCGAGGGATCTAGGGTTCGAGCCTATATATGACCAAATTCACCTCTACATACCCTGCGTTTCGATAATACTGGGCAACACATTTGCCCTTCTTTTTTTTCCCTTTGTTATGCATTTAGCCCATTTTTGTATAATATGAGAATGTAATAAGCTTAAAAATCCATGCTAAACTATTTTGATGTTGGGCTTGTGTCGTGGGCTGGTGTCTAGACCCAACGAATCATTGATTTAAAATAATAGGGTGCGTTTGAATTAGTATAAAAACATAAATATACATTTTGAGATATAAAAATAACAAGGTATATAACGAATGATGTAGTATAATGTATACCCGAATCATCATCAATCACATTTACTTGTTTTTTCTCGGTCTGTTTCGCGCCTCGTTCCCGACCCACTTTTCTACTCGTTCTCGACTCATTTATTTACGACATACCTTAAGCTTATTAAACATACTTTGTAAATATTTTTAAAACAGATAATAAACTATAACCAAATCTTAATCTTTGAACCATTTAATGATACTAAACGGAGTCTATTTTTACAACAATGGGTTATTAATTATTGTGACATTTAGTCACCACGTTCAAACTAAAACAATACACGGGTCATACCTAATTTTCTAAAAAAACCGTTATAACTTATAAGTGTATTTTTTTTATAAGTTTTTATAAACTCTTTTATAAACTCTTTTATATATAAACATTATATACCTTTAAAACGACATTTTACGAATTTGTCTATTATTTTCATGTGATTACTTTCCGTACATCATCTTTTGGTTGATGTCGAACCAAAGACTTATTCGTTTGTAATACTTTTATTTATACATATATACTTAAGCACTTCTGAAAGCCAATGCTAGCCAATAATTACCAAAACTATTTAAACTTAAATACTACCACACAAGAAGTAATGTTATAGACTTTTCTAAACGTAATTAACTACGAGCTAAGACTTGCCATACTAATCTAGGTCGTGTGTCGGTGCCATCCAATAATTTTAATTGACTACTGCTTTAGACTGCTGATTTAGTGAGGTGAGTTTCACAGTCCCCTTTTTATCGCTTTACTTATTTGGGGTGAAATGCATGAACCTAAAACTTAAACTATAATTTTGCTCTAAATTATGAATTCATTAAACTATTTGATATATTTTGAACCCTTTAACTTATTATGAACTTATGACCTCTTCTTGACCTTTAGTATGCTTAGAACTATAATGTGCCGTACCCACTAAGTCTTAAAGTCTCCCATGTTCGGAGCAGTCTTGAATTGATAATATATGATAGTTGTTGTGATGCGCTGTTCGTAATATTCAAGTCTCCCTCTGAGCAACACTAAGTCTCCAATAGAGCAATACTAAGTCTCCTTTGTCGACAGGAGCAACACAAAGTATCCCTGGTTCGGAGCAGTCGTGATCTATTATATATATATTTGGCGCTTTTATTGTGAGCTATTATGACTATACGTGTATTAATTATCAGGCATACTATTTGAAATATGGAAATGTATGTGAACTTATATGTTACAAGTCTTGTATGGGCGGGACTTGTAACATGGTGGGTTGACATGACATTTTCCTGGAGGACTTTCCCTGATGGTCTTTCAGACACATAAAACACTGTACTTACCAACTATTTTCATAGTTGACCCGTTTTCTCATGCATTTCAGGTGATCGTTGGTAAGCATATTTTATGAATATTTTAAACAAAGGAGTCGTCACAAGTTATCCGGGGTCTTTATGTAGTAAAATATTGTCTTTTGGAAACCAAAATTTATGTTTCAATTGCCAAGTTCGGCTAGAACCTTAATGTAATGTTGCACTATTTCTTTAAATTTTAATTATGGTATTGTACTATATCTCTTTGCGATGTATATTGATTTCGTCAGACTCACGCTTTCGCCTCTGGGTGTGTGATGATTGGTATCGAGCCAAGGTTATAGTGAATGCCGGTTTTCTAAAATAAAATCGCAACTATGACCAAAATAAAATTTTCTTAAAACATCGAACATCATACGAGTCGACTAGTAACAGCATTGCATCGTTACTCCTAAATTATGCATAGCCTGTACACCTATGCATAATTCATGAAGAATCATACAATGATGGGATTAGTAGTCTCGGATCATGTTTGGTCGAGTCTTAAGAGTCTGATCACCTGGAACTGCATTGGTCGAGTGAGTATGCATAGCATGTTCATACGTTCACTATACTTTACATATATTTTATATATGCCTTCTCCTTGCTATATATTATGACCCGATAGACTAAGCACGTCTTTGCTTCCGTCACATAACACTCGCTACCTGTCGTCGTCCCACACATCATCCGCTACTGCCCCTGTATGACTCACACAACCAAATGTTTTGGCCTATTGTAGAATCATGACTACAAGGAACACCCGTTCAGGAAGCATCAACAATGAAGCCCCAAGAGACAGTACTGCTAATTGGCATATCTCTTCACTCAGATTGTCGCACACATTGATGCAGGTCGAGCCAATGAGGGAGCTGGTACCTCGACAAATGGCCATGGATGCAGCTATAAGACCTTGATGGCATGCAATCCAAAGGAATTTTATGGCACCGAGGGCGCCATTGGCCTGCTATCATGGTTTGAGAATGTCGAGTCGAAACTCAGCATCACTAAATGTGCTGAGGGAGATAAAGTTGAGTTCTCTGCGGGTCTGCTCCAGGGTCGAGCACTAACCTGGTGGAACAACCAGTTGCACACCAGAGGGAGAGAAGCTGCAAACGGATTATATTGGGAAGAATTTAAGAAGTTACTAACTGGGGAGTACTGCAGAAAGGATGAAGTACAGAAGCTGGAAGCGGAATTTTGGAATCATTCGATGGTAGGAGTAGAAGTTGACAAGTACACAGCCCGCTTTCACGAGCTGACCAGAATGGTCCCCCACATGGTCTCTACTGTGGAGAAGTTGATTGATCGATACATCTGGGGTTTAATCCCTGAGATCAGGAGGGATGTCACCTAGTCTAACCCAACCACTCTGCAAGCCGCTGTAGGAATGGCATACCGCTTGACTAATGATGTGATCAGGTCTGGAGGACTAGCAAAAGCAAACAACAATGGACGAAAGCGACAGGAGGATCAGCAGAGAAGCCGAGATCAAGACCAGCAAGACAAGAGGCAACCTCCATCACATAGGAAACTGCCCAAGGTGCAACATATGCCAAAAGACGGGCCATCTATAAGATCCCGGAAAATTTCAATGTACTTAAGACTTTAATAAAAAAATAAAGCACGGTTTACATCATCATGAAATTTTCTAATTACCACATTTGCATATCATTTGGCATATGCATGATCAACGCAGCTTGAGCGTTCATAAAAATACCGTTGTGATCAGAACGAAATTCCCCACGATCTCGATATTCTTAAAATACATAATATATATATAAAAATTTATAAAAATATGAAATAAATGGAAATAAAATATATAAGTATCAGATTGGGCATAGAATTTTTATTGGGCCTTGACACAAGCCCAACTCCCACTATACTCTCATTGGGCCTTATCCGAAAACCCATCAAGCCCGTTACATACCATTGGGCCTCATGAACACCCGATCCAAGCCCAATACCACACCATTTAATTTCCTTAGTAGTAATATTTGTTCCTCTTTTTCTTATGTAACCGGTCGAGAACCAAAAAGCCAACACAACCAAATATATCACAAGTCCAGTTCTAAGTTCATCCCCCCTCTCCCAACATCTTGTGTAACGTGTAGGAGTAAACAAAGACCAAACACCATGCTTTTAGCCACCCTAATCCAGTTTAATAATGCCTAAAGCATTGACCCTCTATTTGACTTCCATAACCAAATGATATTATGTTCCAAGTGAAGTGACTAAACCTAGTTTTTCCTCCTCATCATAGAACCGAAACATGCATGCTTGATACAAACAAAACCAAACTTAGGAAGCTAGAACTAGCTAGCTTAAAATAAAGAAAATGCCATACTTGTTTCTCCTATAAACTAGCACATTTCTTGGTCATTTGCACTTCACACAACTCACAATCACCCTCGACTTGTAACCAAAAGAAAGCGTCTGCTGTGGGAAACCATTCGAGAGGAATAGGAGGAAAAGGGAACTCGTTGCATAAACAAGGGAACTAGGAAGATTTTTGGGTAACTTGTTATGGATATAAGGAGAACAAGGGGTCTCAATATTGTCCACACTCGTTCATATCGTCACTCTCATCTCCACTAAACACGAGTGATTGTAAGTCTTTCAAAAACTATTTTGATTCTTCTATGGTTTTTACCCTGGTACATATGTGAATGTCACACGTTAAACACATAATGCACCCTAAGTTCTTTACTTCTTCGTACTAGATAGAAATATCACCCCTCGACACTTGCTCACTCACTAATTAGCACATCATCTTGTTATAACTTGTAAAGTTTACTAAAATGAGTTGTACAAACCCTTTTGACCACCCTTAAACCTTCGACTATTTTTAATATCATACGCAAAACCAAACGGGCCTAAAGCCCAATAAACAAGCCCATTAAGCCCAAACTGAGCCCAACTAGCCCAATACCCGGCCCATTGGGATGGAAATAAGCAAATGAATCTTGAAAATAAGCTATGAATAATCTCGAATGATTTTGAAAAGTTTTCGTATACAAAAATAAGTTTTCAGACTAAAAGTGAAAAATGTGCAAACCTTGGGTAAACTTTGGAACTTTTCGAAAAGATAAAGGTTTAATATAACGTAAATGGACTAGACATGCACCATTCGAAAGTTAAAGGGTGTTGAATACGTTTCATGCGCACGAATAAAAACTACAAGGACTGATTTTGTCAAGTACCTAAACTAGTTATCATTATAAACTTTGGGTCAAAAGTGTAAACTTGAAAACTCTAGGGTTAAACGCATCAAAAACATATTTGGAGGAATGTTTTCGTAAAAACAGTTTCACTAGGGGTTGAAACTATCAATTTTTAAAAGTTTTGATATAAAATACGTTTTGGGTAAAAGTGTCAATTACTCAAACTTGAGGGACTAAACTCGTACATTTTAAAACTTGAGGGTAAAAAGTGTAAATTCAGGAAAAGTTTAGAAAACTTATAAACTTCATGTAACTTTGTAAAAACTAGTATTTTGATCATATAAGTGTTCTCAAAGTATTTTATTATCGGGCATCGCGAAATATATATTACATATATATATATATATATATATATATATATATATATATATATATATATATATATATATATATATATATATATATATATATATATATATATTATAATATATATATATATAATCCGATAAACGCGTGGGATCTAGACAAGCTAAAATACCCAACAACACTATCATTTTTACGAGATCACAACGGAGAACATTTCACTTATGCGTAAGTGAGGATCATTAATAAATATCAACTAAGGCAATGTAGCAAGTAAATTAACTTAAAACGTTAAGCACGCATACACCCTATTGAATTGGACAATTCAATGATCTATTGAATAAGAATATTCAATGCTCTATTATTTTGGTCGCAAACCAAAATGTTTATCATATTCTGAGACTCGCCATCTCATCATTTTTAGGTTTCGGTTTGGAACCTCCGCTACATTGTGCTTGATCTGTTTGTGCTTGTTCATTATCATCAAGGTGAGTTCATAGCCTCGCTTTTACTTTTATTTGCAAACCCCGCGAGGGAGATACATGCTCTAAACTAGAACACAAGGTTTTTCATAAATGTTCGCTTCTTGATTATTGGTACCGCTTAAGTGTTTAGCCATAAGTCCCTGTGATCATGAACCATTAGTCACCATGAGTGAACGCAGATATCGTGAATAGTACTATGGGAGTAACGACCCGCCTTGGTTATAGGAAATAACCGGGCGCACCATATTTGAATTGCATTAGGTAATCGGCTATTACCTCCTTTGGGCAAACTTTACGCACACCAGTAATTTGGTGTATGCGGTTGAGTCTTGGTTGCATGAGCTTAGCGTATAATAATCTGTGATTTTCTTTATGATATTGTTAGTTTACAATGATCATGCTCATAACACCATATTAGTATCGGTAAATGAAATCGACATTACTTTCTAATTTCAAGATAATAATAATACCATACTATTTCACTCGTCAAAACGCCTCCAAAAATATAAAATTTTAATTTACGGATGAGCGAAAGTATTTTACGTAAGGAAACGTTATCACTTACAGAACAGATTATACGATGCGGGTACACAACATACACTTAATAAAAATAACAAAACTAATAATATATCTCCTACTCAAAACCTAATCCCACGCCACCCACACATTCAGATAACCTTTTTTTTTGTTACTCCCTCTCTCCTTCATCTAGAATACCACACCTTTCACTTTCCCATTCTCAAAACCCTCGCCTCCTATTTTCACCATAGGAACGGATCCATCACACCTTTTATCTCATTTGTGATAAGCATGCTTCATCTATCACCATCATACTCAGTCAAACAAGAAAGAAGAATAATCGATCCATCACCATCATCTGTCCATTTGTTTCTCTTCTTCCCACATGGAGTCACGGGAACACCTAAAAGATGGAAGCAGGATAACTACTTTTCCTCAAAGAGGATGGCTCCTCAACCTATCCAGATAAAGGATGGGTCAAACCATCTAATTTTATCTTCTTTTAATTCCCACCGATTCACAGGAGAGATACCACACTTGACACAATCGAAATAATACTTGGTGGTTCCTGTGGATTCGGGCTTGGTGGATTTGCTTATTGCTTTATTTTTTTCCAACCGATTATAACAAGGTTTTGTTTAATCTTTTCTTGTTAATATTGTTGTAGTAATTGTTGTTGTGGTTTTGGGCAATTGAACTGTTAATAAATCGGTAACAATTAGTATCCTTGTTAATCTGATATAAGATTGGTAATTATGCGGTGAATTATTGGCTTGGAAGCATAGCTTAACTTACTTTGTGTTTGGTTTTTGAATCGATGCTAACATATGTAAGTATAATTTTTTTTTCTTCGAATGGGTATATAACAAAGGGTGGACAGATTTAGCAGTAGTGCAATATAAATTTTTGGTTGAAAGAAAAATTTGAACTTGAGTTGAAATTATTTTGTTTGAGCCGATTAGTAAAAAAAAGGGATATAACTTGTTGATCTTGAATTAGTAGTTGGTGTCTAAATTTGTTGTGTTTAAGCTTATTGATGTGAGGATAGATCATTGTTAGATGGAGACGTTGCCTTTTGAGTACCCTTTTTGTGACGCCCCACACCGAGGGATCTAGGGTTCGAGCCTCAATATGACCAAATTCACCTCTACATACCCTGCGTTTCGATAATACTAGGCAACACATTTGTCCTTCTTTTTTTCCCCTTTGTTATGCATTTAGCCAAATTTTGTATAATCTGAGAATGTAAAAAGCTTAAAAATCCAGGCTAAACTATTTTGATGTTGGGCTTGTGTCGTGGACTGGTGTCTAGGCCCAGCGAATCACTGATTTAAAATAATATGGTGCTTTTGAATTAGTATAAAAACATAAATATACATTTTGAGATATAAAAATAACAAGGTATATAACGACTGATGTAGTATAACGTATACCCGAATCGTCATCAATCACAGTTACTTGTTTTTCCTCGGTCTGTTTCGTGCCTCGTTCCCGACCCGCTTGTCTACCCATTCTCGACTCATTTATTTACGACATACCTTAAGCTTATTAAACATACTTTGTAAACATTTTTAAAACAGATAATAAACTATAACCAAATCTTAATCTTTGAACCATTTAATGATACTAAACGGAGTCTATTTTTACAACAACGGGTAATAATTATTATGACATTTAGTCACCACATTCAAACTAAAACAATACGCGGGTCATACCCAATTTTATAAAAAAAAAAAAAAACCCTTATAACTTATAAGTGTATTTTTTTATAAACTCTTTCAATAAATACTATTACTTATAGTAAAGTTTTTATCATCAGCTAACGCTTGATTATATATAAACATTATATACCTTTAAAACGACATTTTCCGAATTCGTCTATTATTTTCATGTGATTACTTTCCGTACACCATCTTTTGATTGTTGTCGAACCAAAGACGTATTCGTTTGTTATACTTTTATTTATACATATATACTTAAGCACTTCCGAAAGACAATGCTAGCCAATAATTACCAAATCTATTTGAACTTAAATACTACCACACTATAAACTTTTCTAAACGTGATTAACTACGAGCTAAGACTTGCCATACTAATCTAGGTCGCGTGTCGGTGCCATCCAATAATTCTAATTGACTACTGCTTTAGACTGTTGATTTACTGAGGTGAGTTTCACAGTCACCTTTTTATCGCTTTACTTATTTGGGGTGAAATGCATGAACCTAAAACTTAAACTATATTTTTATCTAAATTATGAATTCATTGAACTATTTGATATATTTTGAACCCTTTGACTTATCATGAACTTATGACCTCTTCTTGACCTTTAGTATGCTTAGAACTATAATGTGTCGTACGCACTAAGTCTTAAAGTCTCCCATGTTTGGTGCAGTCTTGAATTGATAATATATGATAGTTGTTGTGATGCACTTTTCGTACTGTTCAAGTCTCCCTCTGAGCAACACTAAGTCTCCAATAGAGCAATACTAAGTCTCCTTTGTCGATTGTGAGAAACGTAAAGTCTCCCGGTTTGGAGCGATCGTTATCTATTATTTATATATATATATATATATATATATATATATATATATTAGGCGCTTTTATTGTGAGCTATTATAACTATACGTGTATTAATTACCAAGCGTACTACTTGAAATATGAAAATGTATGTGAACTTATATGTTACAAGTCTTGTATGGGCGGGACTTGTAACATGGTGGGTTGACATGACATTTGCCAGGCGGACTTTCCCAAATGGTCTTTCGTATTACATAAAACCTGTGTACTCACCAACTATTTTCATAGTTGACCCGTTTTCTCATGCATTTCAGGTGATCGTTGGTAAGCATATTTTATGAATATTTTAAATAAAGGAGTCGTCACAAGTTATCCGGGGTCCTGATGTAGTAAAATGTTGTCTTTTGGAAACAAAACTTTATGTTTCATTTGCCAAGTTCGGTTAGAACCTTAATGTAATGTTGCACTATTTCTTTGAATTTTAATTATGGTATTGTACTATATCTCTTTGCGATGTATATTGATTTCGTCGCACCTCGCGTTTCCGCCTCTGGCGGGGTGTGACAGGAAGAAAGTCAATGTTATTACCCCCATATGTGCGTTAATGTTTAAAGTACTCCACGTGTTTTAATCCTCTTAAGTCGGGTCATTAGTTAGTTTTATTCATTTAAAAAATCAAGTGTAGGTATGCAACTATAAATCCCTTATGTATGGATGTATATTTTGTGGATGGTAGGGCAAGAGTGAAAAAAAAGAAAAAAAAAAGAAAAGAAAAAGATAGAAAACATACATACTACCATCCCACCTTTTTGCTTTTGTTCAAGTCAAGAAAGAGTCAAGAAAATACAAAAGAGTTAGCGTTAGTGAGTCGAGTCTTGGCTTAGCAAAGCCATCTTGTACATGTGATTAAATTAGATGATTGGCTTGCCACCAATAAAAATCCCTATATCCACAAAACCGTGTTTTCCATACCCTTACACCTAACGTTACAACTCTTTTATAATCGGCTTTGATAGTTTATCCTAGGTGCTTACGCCAAAGCGGTGGAGGTTTGATCCATTACCAAGCCTATGGTAATTTTTGTGCTATGACAGGTAGAGAGTGTTTTATTTTTCAGTTTCCGTACATGTTATACAACTTATACACCCGGGAGATGTGAGAATCCAAACACTTTATGTGAGGTGCTAGTATATAATTCTCGTGCTTGTTATGACTATTGTGGAATGAATGTTTGTTGTAATTACTTTTAAACTAATGTAAATGCCTCATAACTTGTAAATGGATTAGGATAAAAGCATATTTGCTTGAGGATAAACAAATCCCAAGTGTAGAAATATTTAATAAGGATTTAAAACGTGCAATTTTAAGGGGTCATTTAGTATCTAAACTCATATATATTTGATCAATTATTACCCTAAATTGT
>CM040241.1:244634729-244713447 GCA_022545495.1 Chrysanthemum lavandulifolium | reverse complement strand
GATGCCTAATCATGGCAAGGTCAGATCTCAACTTGAGTATTCTAGGGTAATTACGCCGATGTATGCCATGACTTGTACAAGGCCCGATATTGGTTTTGCAAAGGGAAAATTGAGCGTGTATACTAGCAATCCTAGTGCTCATCATCGCAAGCGCTCAGAGGGCATCAAGTATTTAAAGAGAACTATGGATTATAGTCTCATATATCGTTACCCATCGGTGTTGGAAGGTTACACCGATGCAAGTTGATCAAGAACATCAAGACAATTGCCTACCAGGCCGGGTATTCCTACTTGGTGGAGTGCAATCTTGGGCATCCAAGAAGCAAACTTGCATCACCGCTCAACAATGGAATCAATTTGTGGCTCTAGTCCTGCACGGTAAAGAAGTCGAATGGTTGAAAACTTGCTTCGAGATTCCATTGCGCCTAAACCTATAGCACCTATTTCTATCCGGCCGTGATACAGCAACTACATTGGCTAAGGCTTATAGCCGTATGTACAATGGTAAGTCTAGATACTTAGGTGTCGTGCATAGCATGATTCGTAAGCTTATCATGAATGGGTGGTATCTATAGAGTTTGTGAGATCTCAACAGTAACTTAGTCGATCATTTGACGAATGGTCCTGCTAGAGACTTGGTTATAAAGTCCGCTAAAGGGATGGGTTTAAGTCCAACTTAGTCACCTGAATGTTAGGACACCCAACTCCCTCCCGAGAAACTTAGAGCCGAGTTCAATGTGGAAAGTCAATATCCGCCGGACTCGAGCACATGTTTTATTTACATCCCAAGGTTGTGCTCGTAACTCCGGAAAGGAGGATGAAGTCTTCACTTAATGGTTAATTTTCTTGAAAAAGTGCTTGGCGAGCATGACTAAAGAGGAACCACCTATGTAAATGTTGAAGTTTTGCCGCTCAGAAGCTTTGGACTTTTAGCTTTTACAACATTTATGAATTTGATATGGACACATGGCTTGTATAGGTCGAGTCAAGTAGTGTTTGAAAACTGTGTGTATTTTATCTTCGTGTATTCAAATGGGTTGAAGGGTTCAATTCTTAGAACACCCGATTCTCGAATATTTGAACGTAATTTACTAAGATGGAAATTCAACTCGTGACATTTTCATTTATGCACATGTTTTGATTGATGTTTATTTTCATGCAAAAGGAAGTGAACTAAATTTGGGGAGGATTGTTGGAAAATTTAGTGCACTTGTGGGATTAGTTCACACCTTGTAATGGGTTAGAGGTACGGAGCGTACAACCCATAAGGTCCATGAACACCTCGACTCTTATAGTGGTTTGTATTGTAGTACCGGTGAAAGTACCGCTGGTGAAAGTACCGCTTGGTGAAAGTAACGCTTGGGAAAGTACCGCTTGGGTTTCCATCGAAGCAAGCTGTTTCAATCGATAGCAAAGAGTTTCAATCGGCTGGTGTATCCACCGATAGTGCTATGAAAGATCGATAGCGCGGCTTCCATCGATAGGGTCAGATTTTCACCACAAGTGAAAGTAATCGCTAGTGGAAAGCATCGCATGGAAAGTAATCGCTAAATGGCAGCTATAACTTCTTTATGACCACGCTTAATTGGTCATGTAACCACTAATCGGCTATAATGGGGATAATTATGAGGCTATTAATGGGCCGATTAATACTCATAATTCCATTTGAATAGCTCAAGAGTAACCTCCTATATATTGGAGATCCGAACATGCATGAAGGACACACGTAAAAACACTAAACACTTATTAGCGAAAGGGTTATGTAATTGTGCCTAATTCTCTAATCCGCATTTTGGTCTTATCCCAAGTAGATATTCGTGATACCTGCATTAGGGTCGTTTAATAGTTTACTTTGGAAAGTGATCACACGATTCCAAGTTGATATCCCAGAACCACCTAGTGGTATTCTATCCGGCTATTGATTGTCTTAACCCTCGCTTTATCTAATAACTACTAACACATGTTTGGCAGTCAACAAATGACCGTGTACCACAAGATATTACTTGACTTTGTATTCAAAGTAGTGCACATTCTTTTTCTTAATAAAAGTTTATTGTTTAATACTACTACAACTTGCCTGCTAAAAAAAAAAAGAAAAATACAAAAAGCTTGCATTATGAAATTCACAACTACATGTTCATAGTAATGCTTACAAAATCTATTTCTAGGTAGTCTTGGAAAGAGTCGAGAGTTGAGACGGTCTTATGTTCTATAATTAATAGACACGCTGTACGGAAGGTGAAAATCCCAAAATATCTAGTATCGTGCTATTTTTTTTATTTTTTTATTCTTATAATAAAATGTCATTAAAAAAAAGAAGGTGAAAATCCAAAGATTAAGATAAAACGCAAACAACCAAACACCACTTATCACCAATAAGTACAATCACCCTAAAAAATTGATAATGTGTTTCAAACCAATTAACCACGACCTCAAAGACATTCTCATAACCTCGTTGGAAGCTCAACAAAACAAATTTAGCCACACCGACGGTGGTGGCATTGTAATAGCAAGGACGGAACTTAGAAAAAGCCTCGTATTTAATATTACTAACTGAAATCGCACCCTGGCCAACAAACACCTTATGGCATACCCACCAACGTCTCAAATAACATGAGCTTCAAATCTAAAACACAACTCGAAACAAATGCATGACTTGAACCAAGATCTAGCATGACCCAAACCATGCACAAATCACTTGGCACAAGCTACACCAAAAAGGCCGCACTCCAATAATACTTAACATTAAAACCGAAACGGTTAATATGTCTACATCATTTACACAATACATTAATAATGTGTCAAGTAATTTTATGAAGTTGAACTAGTTTTGGTTAATTCTCAAACTATTGAAACTATGTTATCCCTAATCATGATTGTACGCCATCCTAATTTGTTAATTTGTCAAAGTTTCTAGCATTGGTTAACAATATTAATATGAGCAGCTTTCAATTGATAGAATATGTAATTAAATATGCTCAAGAACAAATAATCTAATTTGATAATACTTTGTATCGGGTCATACTTGTATTTTTCTTTACAATACTTCTCAATCTATATATATGGAGGTGTTTGGATTAGCTGATGAGTAGATCATCCTATCTAGAGTTACATAAATATTTAAGCTCACCTTTTTAGAGTACAAGCTTATCACTGTGAACTTGCGAGTTGCGTACGGAGTTAAAATTCATAAGTCAAGAAACTCTTAACCTATGCGTTTTCAAATATCAATTACACATGCATAAAATCATCTCATAGATACAATAGTAAGCAAGCTTAATCTGATATATATAATCACTAACTCACAAGATACAAAGACATGTAAAAGCAAAAACTCTATCGATTGGCTATCACTCAGTTACGAAAACAGAAAAACGAATAACCTTAACATTATATAAATCATGACCATACTAACATACACGTCGAGTGCTAACAAAGTAGCTAGCTCACCAAGAAGCCGTGAGTTGATCAGATACCACAGAAAATTAGTTTGTGTTAGTAAAGCAAATCACATTTACTATTCAATCAATTAAACACCATTCATCATCTTCATCCTCTTGTGCATCTTCACACTCTTGTGCATCTCCCTCAGCCCAACACAATCCTACATCACAATAATCACCCTCAACCCTAATAGGCTCTTCTGAAACGATCCCGAGTTCACCCTCATATTCATCAAAAGTAGTATCAGAATCATACTCACTCTCATACTCATCGATTTCACCTTCATATTCATCATGGTCATCATAACTTCCTTCGCCAGCTAAATATGCGAAAGCACGTGTAGCTGATGCACCAGCACCACAGCTGACCAATTCAGGATCAGATTCTTCTATTGATCTAACCTTCATAGTCCCCTTGGCCTTGTCTTTAGCCTTAGTAGCCGGATGAATATGACATTCATTGCATCGTGCCGTACTACACTTCCGTAAACTTTGACTGATTTGTGGGCTTTCCGACACTTTGGTGAACATACCTGTGACAATGGCAGGATCTACCGTGTTGTTTTTCACGTAACGTTGTTGAGATAAGGGAGTAGTCTCGAGGATAGGGTAGGTGCGAACGACACCGTGTTGACGGCCCTCTCTTCATTGTTATGGGTGTTATGAGAGCTTATGAGTTTAGGAGTATGAATGTCTTGTGTTTTTATAGGTAGATGGTTGGATTGGCAAACAAGGTGATTAACTTGGGGAACACGAAAAGTAAGGAACATATTCGGTTGATTTGCATGATGATATACATCCTTTTTGGAAGAAAAAATCTAAGTATTAAAACCCTGTGTTCGGTGACTAGATAAGTAGATATTCGATTTGACTTTTAAAAGATATCGGTTCGGTGATCACGTTAATTGATATCTTTTGTGGGTTATTTGACACTAGCTTGAAATCCGAATAACTTGAAAAGAAAGTTTAAATATACGTAATAATTTTTTTTTAATTTACCGATATACGTAATATATTTATTTTATCATTAACATACGTAATATACTTTTAAATACTTACCAAAATACGAATATCACATACTACCACTTATAAAAGCTTATGATTTGACCTTGTCGCTTGCATTGACTTCCACTATTAGTCCCTCGACATTTTTTCACCTTGTAAGTTACAATAATGGTCCACGACTATTTGCGCTGACTTTCACCGTTAGTCCATCGACATTTTTTCACCTAATATATGTATATCATCCGCTTTCTATCTGCTTTTGTAATTTTTTTTATGTTTTCATCTAGTTTTATACGCTTTTTTATTTTTCTTACGCTTTCATGAGGTATAATCGCCATTTCTCAAATCAAAAGGACTTAACGGTGTCATTTACTCTTTTTATTATTTATTTAACTATTAATACGCAGTAAGCGTCCGCTTTTTATACATTTTCATCCATTTTATATATGTTTCACATGTTTTCATCTGCTTTTATACGCCGTCCGCTTTATATACGCTACATATCGCTTTTATCCGCTTTTTATTTTGTTTTTTTCATCCGCTTTAATATCATTTCGTCCGCTTTTTCTTACGCTTTTATACGCCGTCCGATTTTCTTACGCTTACACGCTTTTATTTGTTTTTATACGCTTTTATCCGCTTTTATAAGTTTTCATCCAGATTTATAGGTTTTATGCGCGCTTTTGTCCGCTTCAACACGCTTTTTGTCCGCTTTTATGCTTTCAACCGCTTTTATACGCCGTCCGCTTTTCTTACGATTTCATAGTTTTTGTCAATTTTCGCTCGCTTTTATACGCGCTTTCATACGCTTTATCCGCTTTTATCCGTTTCATTCGCTTTTATGTGATTTTTTTGTTTATATACGCTTTTGTCCGCTTTTATGTGATTTGATCCGCTTTTATACGTCATCCATTTTCTTACGCTTTCTTACGCTTTTATCCGCCTTTCTTCGCTTTTAATACACTTTCTTATGTTTTATTACATTTTTATTTGTATTTATCTGCTTTCATCCATTTTGTACGTTTTCATCCGTTTTTATACGTTTTTGTCCATTTTGATACGCTTACGTCCTGCTTTTCGTATGTTTTCATATAGTTTTATCTATTTTTATACGCTTTACTTCGGTTTATTTTGTTTTATATGTTTTGTTCTTTTATATATATATATATATATATATATATATATATATATATATATATATATATATATATATATATATATATATATATATATATATATATATATACATATATTGTTAATACAAATAAGCCAGTAAAAACGCTTATTTATATTTCACGATCTTCTAATGTTTTGTCCATAACAAACGAAATCATTTTAACGAAACAAATAAAATACGTAAATAGTTTGATTCAATAGTTTTCAACACACTAACGCTTTCACATAAAACACTAAAACAAGTATAAGTGATTTTATGATTTTGATACATATGTACAACAACTAGTGTTTACATATTGGGCCAATATATACTAAAATGGGTAAAAACAAATATATACTAAAATGGTAAAAACAAGTATTTACTAAATGGGTAAAACTCGCAAATGGTATCGACCCATAACCCATGGTTTTATACAAACAACTTAACCAAGTTCAATGTATTCTAGAGATACATTGTATCTAGAAAGAAACCCGTGGATCAACCCATAACCCATGACCCATGACCCATAACCAAAAATACCGATGGGTAAAGAGGAGCTGCCCCACGGATCCCTTAGCTTTACGCTTAGCCGATCTCTTGTGGGAGGGATCCGAGGATCCGGGGAATGTTGAACTTTCTCCTATAAATAGTGAGCCATTTCTTCCTTTCGCTCACCACTTTCCACACATACTTTCTCCAAGTATTGTACTTTCTAACCTCGCATCCATGAGATCTATGTAGTTTGTCTTTTGTCTTTGTGTGATTCTCAGGTTCCTCTTAAAGGCGAGATCACCACTTGAAGTCGACCAAGCTCAAGTTCATGAGTTGCCATGCTTCGTCATCATCAAGACAACCGAGGTTCTCTTGTTGATAGTTCTTTCTTCCTCCGTAGATGTTGTGTTGAAGGAATTAGCGAAGGATGCCGAAAGAGTCAAGACTAAAACATTAGTGAAAGGTGCTTAACGTCCGTGTCAAAAGCATTAGTGAAGAATGCAGGTGTCAAGACGAAGGCATTAGTGAAAGGTGTTAAGCGTTATGTCAAAGGCATTACTGGCGATGCCTAGAATCAAATCAAGTGGCATTAGGAAGAATGCCTAGTCGATAATCGATGAGGTGCATCGTTATACATGTAAGTATTTGTTTATTTCAAGGACGGTGATATCCTTGATGGTGTTGTAACAAGGAGCGGATCTCCTCGATATATATATATCTATACATTATATATAAGAGGAGGCGTATATATATATATCTATACATTATATATAAGAGAGGCGTCTGCCACATAACGCCACTTAGCATCCCATAATGCCATGTCATATTTCCATGTCATCAATGTATTTATGTGGCATTTTTTATTATTTTTAATGACATGTATGCGTTTTTAAATATATGTACAATTTTATTTTTGTAAATTTTAAATTTCGTTTTTTATTTGTTTTTTAATGACATGTGGCGTTTTTTTAAATATATGTACAATTTTATTTTTGTAAATTTTAAATTTCGTTTTTTATTTGTGAATTTTTAAATTTAAAACTGTTTAATTAAAAATAAGACAATAGTTGGATTTGAACTTGGGTTATTCATGTGTTTTGTAAACAACTTACCACTAGAGTAAGTTGTTTTTTGATTTATATCTTTCAATTCAATACAAATAAGGAGATGTTAAAAAAATCCAGGAATTTGTAATTTAGGAATGTATATTATGAAGATAACAATTAAAAAAAATATGATATATATTATTTACAAGATAATTATACCTTATATATTTTTAACCTATTTTTTTTATAAATACACCCTATTATATTATTCCTAAATCATACACAAGTTTTATCGACTTTTTAATAATCCCTAATTTTTTTAGTCGATTTATGAGTTTTACATGTTTTGTTGATTTTTTGGTTTTACACTGTTAATAAGAAAACCTTGATGATCTTCATATTGTTTCAGAATGGAAACCAATGCTGGACCAGCTTCATGGATGGGTTATTGGTAAGTATAACGTTTTTTATATTGTATCTGTTTTTTAATGATGGACAAAATGCTACTGACCTTGGTAACACAATGAATGCTACAACTGATATGCATTGTAATAGTTTAAATAAGAAACACCAAAGTAAGTCGTTGTCTACTGAGTTAAATAATAATATGCATGGCTTGAATACTGAGTCTTAGTTTAAATAATGGGTGGTTATTGATGCATATAGAGATTGGTCCGTCATATTGTTGATATATGATTAATGCGGAGTAATTACTTTGGTGCTTTAAGCTGTTCTTCATAGCTCTTGGCTTAAGTCAAAGAACAGTACCACTAATCTTTATAAGTATTACTCATATAATGTTATGATTTACACATCTATGGTACTGTACATTGGTTAGAATAAATGTGTCGATGAAACGTGTTTCGCTCATATATTACTTATGCTTCCTTTAAATAATAATCACTTCTAGCCTTGCTTCTTCTTAATCTATTTTATCCAGATCTTATCTTTCCTTAACAATTTGGATATGGAATTTTTTGCTAATTGCCGCCGGTATTTAACTATTAATATATGCTAACCTAAATGTAGGCAGCAATATTATTTTAGAAACTATGTAGTTTCGCAACACATTGTTTCGTTTTAGATTAATCTTTAGAGATAGCTTTCTTTGTAGCTCTTTGTTTTGATAAAGATATTAAAGTATCTCAGCGTTGTTACTTTGTTAAAGCTTATAGCGTTTGCGTACAATGTGATCAGTAACTTTCCTACTTTACGATCACACTTAATCTACATAAACTTGCAGGCCGGTGGATGATTTTGATGAGATCACGCATCACTTTGTTGAATGTATATATGTTCACTCTTACAACACAAAGTTAATGGTAAAATTTTATAATTTGACTCGATTTCTTTTATTTCCACATTGTTTATAGAGAGTAATACTTAGTTTTTTCGATGTGTGATATAACAAAGATGATTTTGTCTTTGATAGAAAGTCGGTGGTACTAATCAAGCTCACATACCAACTTCAACAACATATCAAACCGCCTCACAAATCAAGTAAGCAAATAGACTTTGTTTTCGGTTTTCACTTTATTCGCTTTCAAAACAACTTTTTACATACCGCATACAATATTCAAACCGATGAGCTATTGAGCCTTGGTGCACCCAGTTCGGCTTTTATTAGAGATGTCAATATAGACGGGTTGGGTAAGTGGTCAAAAACAGGTCATGTTCAGTCTACCAGCCTTAACAGGTAAGTGATGAGAAATTTTGTTACTTTGCTTAGTAAAGTTAATGTTTATCTAATGCTGTATGCAATAAACTAATTTTTGGAACAGTAAGTATTTCACAATTGGGTTTGTTATGATTGTCAGATTGTGCTCATTTTTATAGTAGATGAAATCTTAAATATAATTTCATATTCACTGGTGGATCAGGACAATGAACTCAAACTGTGTTTGCAAACCATGGAGCAACAGCTAAAAACAACGAACTAAATCGATGAATTATTGTTCTTTATGTGACTCAATCTTTTATGGTGTTGTTGCTTTTTTATAAAAAGTTAAATTCTTAAGTAATGCCGAAGTAGTACTTTTGCTTACATTGTTTCAATCGTTGATTAATTTTGTATCTCAGGAAAAGTTCCACCATATCGGACAGTGAACGGCAAGCTCATGCTATTACGGTTCTGCATAAAGCAAGGAAAAAAATGTATCATATGTATTAAATCCGTCACCACATCGTAGCTTCTTCTTTGTGCGACTTTTACGATAGAGGTTTTCAAATTACCGTAATCAAAATACCAAACCACAAAACAAACAAACTATATCAATTTTAGGCTAATTAAACCGGGTTTCGGTTAGGTTATACCGAGCCATCAAAGTTTTTGGTTTTTTGTTTCGGTTTAGGTTTACATTTTTAGTAACAAACATTTGACCGAAATTTAGAAAATTTTAAATATTTTTGATGAAGTGTGTTAGCATGTTTTAGCCGTTAAAAATATTTTTGGGCATTTTCGTCAGTGGGCGTGTTTTGCTGAATTGGTATAATTAAACCCAAGAACATACTTGGTTGACCTTTAAAGTAGATAATATACGGAGTATATACGTGTCATTAATCAAATACTTGGATGGCTTCACATTAGATAAACTTATCAGTGCTAAGAGTGTTGCTGATAATGATTTATGAGGTTACTGATATGGCAACTAATGATTACTGCATAAAGAATTATGGTGTTGCTAATAAGATTACTCATAAGAATGTTTCTGATGAGTTTACTTATAAGAATGTTGTTGATGTGGTTTCTGATAAGAGTTGCTGATAAGGTTACTCATAAGAGTTGCTGATAAGGTTACTCATAAGAATGTTTCTGTTGAGTTTACTTACATCACAAAAGGGTATGGGTTAGTGGTTTTGTTCAGAAAGCGTTTACTTTGATAGAAGCATGCACAATCGGTTTTCAAAATAAGGTTGATGACCCAAGGTAACATCTTTTCTTCGTTCTTTTAACCACATACATGATCATCTGTTTATGTTAATAGCAGTTTGTGATTTAGGCTTATGACGATTGTGCATATTATATATAACGGAAATGAAGACAAAAACACCAATTCTAAATGAAGTTACAGGTAGAAGAAGTCTTCTGTATCCCTTTAGATCATGGCTTCAAATAGGCCTAATACTCTATGATTGGGTAGGGCAATTCTTTTCAAGATTAGGCATAATTCCCGTATTACATACTTGGGTTTCATATATGTGGCAGATATAGGTGACTCATCTGGTGGTTTATATCTTACTGGAAAAAGAAAACAAGGAACCAATGGTAGATCTAAGTTAATAGCTTGATGATCTGGATGATAGAGGTAACATTTTTTGATAATTTGTTATGTAAAATTCTGATGCTTTTGATTGTAATTAATTTAATTTGTGTTGGCATGTTTTTGACGGACTGATTGGGAGTAAAGTGTTGCCACAAAATGGGTTAAGCTTCACACACATCAAAATGGATCTGAGGTACTTGGCCAGTGTTATGATTCATTTCTTCAATCAATACATCAATCGTTAGCTGAATAAAGTTAGATCATGAATATTTGTAGTGTCTAATGCAGGCTGAAATACGTTTTAATTCCAATTTGAATGGTTTCTTCATGCAGATATTATATGCGTTTGAAGAAGGAAACCTCAAGCAGGTAAGTGTTGCTACTTATTTTCACCATGTATCTTTGTTATTTTTGCATTTTCTGTATGAAAAATTGAGTCTCAGTACATTTAAAGTGTGTGTGCGCGTGCACCTAAGTACGCATGTTTTTATAATGCTGATACACCAGCTTATACATAACTGACTACACACATCTTAGAAAATTTTTGGTCACTTCCTTAGGATATTTGAGAATCAAATGACTGTGTATTTATAAGGTGTGTTTGGTTTAGCTTATTCAAAAAGCTTATAGCTTTTTTTAAAGAGAAACTTTTGTCTTATTTTAGAAACTTTGGTTACCACTTGATGTTGTTCATAACCAATCAACAACATGTGAACATGAGTTCATTTTTAATGATCTTATTGTAAGAAAATGTAGTTAACATGAAAACTTGCCATAATATTGGTAAAGCTTGCATAAGCTATAAGGGGGCAACAGGTTTGTATGCCATGATTATGTGTACAATCCATTTATCAATTTGTCTAGGAAGCTCCCACTCCGCCAGGATAATACGGATTCTTTTCTTCATAATGGTGGAATGAGAATGGCTTTTGATCCTACCAAATCACCTCATTACAAAGTAATTAATGCTGTGGAGCTAGGTGGGTACAGATCCAATTACATGTGGCCGATGCATATTCAGATACAAACTTACTCTTCACAGACACAGAATTCGGATACTTGTGATGTTCAATTTCTCTACAAAAGTTTTAAAGATTTTGGAGATGGAATATATTGGAATGGTTCAATTCACTGGCTGAATGATATAAATGGTAGTGTGGATGAGCGTTTGCATTTCAAGTTAGACATTGTAGACCATCCAATTTTAACAGAAAAACCAACCCCCCTAAACTTGGAAGGGAAGATGTTTGAGACTCGTGGTTGTTTACTTTATGTCGGTGAAGTCAAAACTAATTTTCAACAACAGTTTAGGATTTACGAGATGAGTAATTGGAATAATGGTTGGTCACAGAAGTATATTATTAGCGTTAATGATATAATAAAGCAATGTCCTAAAACCTGGAAGATGCCTGCTAAATGCGTTTGTCCCGATGTTCCGAGTATTGTTTCGGGCTAAAAAGAAGATGATTTATTCCTTGTGATGGAATTAAATGGAAAGGTTGCACAGTGCAATATTGCAACAAAAACTATCAGTGATCACATCTGTCATTACCAATTTAACCCTTCCGATAGCTTTGTATTTATTGCATCTTTTGCTCCTGTGTGATTCTCCTTTCTGTTTCAAGTATGATTTTCCTATCTTATGATGTTCTGCCACTCCATAAAATATATATTGTCATTCATCAAATTCGTTTTTGATCCGGTGATACCACTTTGGGGCTATAAAGGTCTACAAATATAAGAATTTTCAATATTAATTGGTAAAAGATACATATATACTCTAGGTAATGGGCTATATGTTGCTTGCTTTTTGTATTGAAGCAAGTAATACAGTTTGAATAAGAAAAATATGGTTTTGGCAAAGCTTAGGTGGATCTCTTGGTCAATAAAGTTACACCACAATGATAAATGGGTAGGCTGGTGAGTGTGGTCTCACCATGGCGTAGAGGTGTTTGAGTCATGTAACTATTAGAATGCACGAAGCTGGATTCGTATGATGTCTCATGTATCGATATTGGTTCTAATAAAATGAACATTCACATGAATCCTAAATTGAATTGGTTCCATAAACTAAAGTACAAATTGATATACATTGAATGTGATTTTAATAAAACAATTATAGCAGTGGCCATGTCCAAACCGAAGGTTTGATATTCATTTTAATTTTGTCTTCTAAGTAGATTTTAAGGGGATTTTTCAAGGGGTATTGGACACTTTTTGGAAATAGGCTGGCTTTGGTGTGTGAGGGTAGCATGCTCGAGGGAGATGACCAATCATATGAAGTTATTGATAAAATTCTGATGCTTTGCACTATTGATAGTCTCCATGGTCGTTATTTTGTGACACCCCTGACTGAATGGGCTCATGTATTTGGGATGAGAATACAAGTTATTGATGCTTCCAGTGTCCGCTTCACAACTATTTACATCATATGCGGTGTGGGAGACCGGCGATGTTGTGCACCATGAAATAAAATGATAAGCGCTTTACATGTAATTTCAAACACCACCGATTAACAGCTTCTACACCAAATGCCCGCCCATCGGAAATATGCTCATGACTGTGACGACTATCTTATTTTTATTCGCTTTAACTTGGTCACGAAACACCATATGTGATTTTTACGGGTTTATGTTCTTAGAAACCTTTGCCTGCATCATCATCATCATCGGACCCATTGTTAATCATAATTTAAATACTTTGTTGAGTAACAAAGTAAGAGACCGATGATTAACATATTTACAACGACCATGTAATAACATGTCGCTTTGTTATTTTTAATCACTAACGGGTTGGCGACTAAAAGAACCAAAGAACCAAAGAACACACATCTTAGGAACGTGATCAAGGACGCCTATCCTAGCTCCTAAGCATGTCTTTTATGATCAAGGTAGTGGCATGATTTTGTCTTGTAAAGAAGAATCGTCTGGTATTCACGTTGTTTTGTATGCAAAGAAATATTTTTACTTGTCATTTTTAGAAGGACATGCGCCTGCACTGAAGTTACAAAAAAGGCACGATCATAGTTTGTTTTGTAGATCGATGGTTCCTTTTATCAATTTGGCTAAACCATGTTACGTTCTATTTGCAATCGCCTTTTGGTTTGAAAATAAAAATGTTTGAACTTTGAAAAAGTTAGAAGTAATATGTTTGACTTATCTTTTTCATAACGACATGCACCTGGAAGTTACAAAGAGGCAATATTATGGTTTGCTTATGTAGAGATAATGACATATTTTACATGCTTAAGAAAAATCTTCCATGAAGGATCTGGTGAGTTCTTCAAAATTGTTCGTCATTTAGATATTTTTTACCTCATTATAGGATACATATTTGGTAAATTCATCCCGTAAAAACATTGGTCAAAAGAACACATCGATGCCTCGAAATCCATTGTGGATGTTGTTCACTCAAAAGGCGACATCTTCTTTTGTCAACTCTGGCATCCCGGGAGAGCCTCTGAACAAAGTATATTTTTTTCATCATCTTCTATAAAAAAAATTCAGTGCTTCCCTATTTAAGAAGTTGTAGATATGCTACAATATCTTTTAGCGTTTTGTGTCATACTATGGTAACGATTACAAGCGCAGGTTTTGAGCCAAATGTTGGACAACCACCAATTTCATCTACAGATAAGCCATGTAGTCCTATGGTCGATAGCAATGTAAGGTTCTTTGAGTTTCTACCTCCTCGAAGACTAAATAGTGACGAAATTCACGCACTAGCTAATGATTTAAGATTTTCGAATGCGGCCACGAAATGCAATGGAAGCCATGAAGTCAAGAAGAGTGTATCCAATTTTTTTTCATACAAAAGATCTAATATTAGATATACAGGATTCGATGGGGTCGAAATCCATCTTTGTGCTCTTTACCGATAAATTATTGTGTTGCAATCTTGAGATAAATCTACTTGAAAACGGAGACTTAGAGTGGTTCTTCTTCGCTCAAATCAAAAAAATATAATAGTGTCTCCGATACAATTGTGCAACCGAAATCGGGTTTTGGAAAGCCACCGAAAAGACAAAATGTTACATACAGGGTAGAACCGTATCAACAATTAAAACATTGGTTTTCATATCGGACATGCAGAAAAGGGAGAGAACAGTGAGTCATGCGAATATAGACGGAAGATGAGCGGTTGGCTAATGCAGGTGTTGTTCGGTATAGAAGGGTTTTAAATCTTGCATTTTCTAATGTCACAAAAATATCTCATCGTCCCAAATTTACTTTTAACACGTTTGACTTGTATATATTTCGTGATACATATGTGCTTATTAAACTATTTGAAAAAGCTGGTTCAGGCCCAAAAAATGGTGCACTATGGTGCGCCGTTCAATGAAGAAGAGTGGGAAGATGATGATGTAGCCAGCTGCTCTAACACTTTAGCCACTGTGGGTCCCTTGGAGGCTACTACTACAAACCCATTGGGTTATAAACAAAAGGGTCCAGCTACTGTAAACATGTATGAACCGGGTTCGTCTGCTGTGACATGTTCTGCAAATGCTACTGTGAACATGTATTCGTTTGTTGTGACATGTTGTGCAAATGGACGGGAAATATAGCTCATAGTTGTGCAAAATTTCAATAATGTGGGTTGATCTTTCAAATGAAAGAAAATTTGATGACCAATTAAAAAACGTTCCATACTTCCATTGAATCCTATTCTTCAGCTTTTTCTCTATGAGACCAATTCCTTCTAGCACATTTGTTATATCATAGATTCTCTCTTTGTACTGCACCAATACAACCAGTTTAGTTGACAAAATATAACAGGGTACTGAAAGATGGAAATGCCACTACCTTTAGCGTTTTTGCTGCTTTATTTAGATCAAGCATACCATCTTCTGCATGCTTGATAAGATTGATAAACTTCTTTGTTAAAAGTCATGTGTTTACAAATCATCGTAAATACTTTTGCTGGTAGAGAAAGAGAGAAGAAAAAGAGGAAGAGGCTACAGCAGCTATGTGTTACCTAAAGAGCTATTGTAACGACAGGGACCAAGCGAAGTAAGATTATGCTCTGATGGAGAATCTACATAATTCACGAAATTTTCTTAGAGCTTCTTTGCAACATTGATTACAAATTGTTATGAACAATTTATCTAAGTCTAAATAAGGACTTCGTATGTAAAGCTGACCGGCATTGGATGCGGGAGTTTGAGATCCAACCTATTAAACTTTCCAATTCGTGAAACTTTTGTGCTTTGGACCCTTTTCCGACACAGGGTGCAGTAGAGGAGTTGTAACAACTAAAGTGTTTCCGTGAGTGGAGTTCGCTCATTAGATTCACTTCAAATGTCTACATCCCTTCCTCTTTAACGGCTAACAATGAAATTTTAATGGACGAGTTACATTTATCAACATGGTTGGAGTTCTGACATAATTCTTGAGAGAAAATATCTCTGCTTTTAAAATGAAAGGACATAATAACCGACTTGCATAATCTTGAAGGTGAATGAGCAAATGAAGCATCTATATATTATAAATTAAAATTGAAATAAGCAAGTTGAAGCATATGTATCTACGAGTGGCTAACAGTTCAGCTATGAACAAGTGCTGGTCTAGCTTGTATACATGGAGAATATGATACCTATAATTGCCTGCCAAAGAGTGAAAATTTCATTGGAGAGTATGTAAAGGATGCTTTGATTTTATATCACTCTCTTCATCTATATTCACTAGAGGTCTTAAAATGGGTAGATCACTCTCTTTTTCTATATTAACTAAAGGTCTTAAAATGAGTAGGTTACGGTCCACAACGGGTTAACCACAGTTTTTGTCCAATTTTTGTAAATAATTAAGGTCTTATATATAATTACAATGCTTTGTAAGCTAATCTTATGGACCTCACCAGTTTTAATCACTAGAGATTATCGACCCATTCATACGTAAAAAGATGCAAAGTGTCACACATTTTATACTATCTTTCCTTATCCATTTAACTTCACCGATCACTAGATAACTACATTACCAACTTAGCATCCTATATATATTGCAGCCAAGTTGGACGTTGATGATGTATGCAGTATTACTCCAACTCAAATTTCTATTGAGGTCATTTCATCTCTTTCATATTTTTCATCTTTTTATATAACATATAAAGACTCCTCATATATATGCCTATTTATTTGGCAGGCACTCGAACAGATTAAGAGCTTTTTGTAGATATGGTGCAATAAAAGTAGGGAAAATGACAAAAAAATACACCGAACTTGACATTTCTTGTGATTGTGTGTAGCCAACTATTTTTTTTCTTATTGTGTGTACTGAACTTTCAATTTCCGATCATCGTGTGTATTTTGTGACCATTTTACCCTTCATTTTTAAAAATTTTGAAGGGTAAAATGGTCATTTTACATGGCAAAAAAGTTACAAAATACATACAATGATCGAAAATTGAAAGTTCAGTACACACAATAAGAAAAAAAATAGTTGGCTACATACAATCACAAAAAGTGTCAAGTTCGATACATTTTTTTGTCATTTGCCCATAAAAGTACAAGCGTCGGAAGGTGAACCTTCTAAAGCTTCTCGTATGTTTTGTGGTAAACGCAAAATCCATGGAGATTATCAATATCAAAGCAAGTTTAATACATCTAACCTATGATCATTAGTATATATTGTATTAACCTATTTATGTTATATTTTGCGGTTGCTGATTGCATCTTCAATTCGAACAGAACATACTGTTAGCACTTAGGAGGCTATGTATTTGTGTTATTGTGTATATAAATGTTGATGTCAAAATTAATAAAACATGAGGATAATAAAACCGAAATATTACCAGCCATTTAATAAAACATGCGGATAATAAATGTAGAAGTCATTTAATTTTTTTTAAGCAGGCAGTGCAACAGCTTATGTGATAATAAAACATGAGGATCAAAGATATATAATACGAGCCATTGAAATAAGAAAAAAAACAAAAAAAACATAATATTCTAAATATACACTCGATAAATTAATAACATCGATAAAACTAATAATTTGTGCAGTCCCAACTTGGGACCAATACAAATTTGAACCCCAATCGATAAACTAATAATTTTTCTGAAACCCCAGTGTATATATATTAGTCAAATGAAACTATAAATTAATAATTACTAAAACTTTCATATATATATATATATATATATATATATATATATATATATATATATATATATATATATATATATATATATATATATATCTATATATAAAGGTCATACGTAATTGGAACTTGTACAAATTCAGTTAATTCAACTAAGGCCATATGTAAATGGAACTTGTCCAAAAAAACTACCTTTTTACTTATTCAAAAACAATGAACTTGACAAATTCAATTAATTTGTGAATGTGAATTCATAAAATGTTACTTGAAACTTGTTTTTCTAATTTAGTTTTACATTATTAACTAAATAATATAAGTTTATTCTAACATTTATACCAATATTGTAGTTAAAAACTGCTGCAATCTTGAAAATAAATGTTTGCAGTAATGGTCTTAAAAATGGCATACAGTTTGATTCAAGTATACTGTTTACAGTGATATTCTTGGAGCATATGAAAGATTCTTGTGGGAAATAGACGATGACGATGCAAATGATGAGACAACTACACCCATTGAGGTAATTTTACACATCTTTTTTTTTATAAATTTCTAAATAAACAAAAAGTTTACATGTAATTTTTCTAAGATTTAGACCCCCAAAATCGTATGCAAAACTTTAAATAGAATGCAAATATTTGTCAAAATAAGCAGAAGTCAATAGTAGTCAAAAGGAAGTATATGCATGTGGTAAATTTATATATAAAAATGTAACCAATTAATAATCAGGTAATTTACCATATAATCGTTAAAATTTCTTAGTTAAAAGGCTGCATCTTTACGTATACTTATGTAACATTGTATTACCTGGATATCAACAACAAAACTCCACTTGTCACCCGACAATACATACATATTCTCATCACAACGAACATCAAACCTCACCATAAATACATTCACAAATATTTCAAATTCATCAACATCATCTAAATTTGGTAAAAAAATCAGCTGAAAGCACCTATATACAACAAGTGAGTAAACATAATTAACAAAAACAAAATACTAATAATAAATGTAAATAATATTATCAAATGTAAAAGATGTTCATGACTAATATTGTTTCGAACAAAAAGTTAGAAAGTAGTTACCTCCTTTTACCCGTTTTATGTATTATGGTAACATCAATTATAGTTCTTAATCGTTTAATTTAACTTTTAATAACTTTTTAATATTTATTTGTTCAACTAAATCCTAAAAATAAAATCCACAAATCAAAGTACTTACCTGCTTTTAACCGTTTATGGATTACGGTAACATCAATTATAGATCTTAACCGTTTCATTTAACTTTTAAGTACTTTTTAGTATATATTTGTTCTACTAAACCCTAAAAATAAAAACCACAAGTCATACCCGTCCATCGGACGGGTTTTACTACTAGTATATATATATATATATATATATATATATATATATATATATATATATATATATATATATATATATGGGTTTCATAAAAATTAGACTAAAATACACCGTTGGTCCCTAAACTTGTATCGGAGGATCGCGATGGACGAACGGCCATAATCATCGCCATAGGTCCAAACAGGTAGCAATTAAATGCCAGATTAGTCCTTTGACCAAGTCAACATCGATTCTTGTTTTGTAGTCGAGGGTATTTTAGTCCATACACATTTATACTTTTATAACACATTTATATTTTACCCCTTCATCTTTCATCCTCTTCATCATCTACCCAAATCATTCATCTCCCTAACATCATCATCTCCCCAACAATCATCCTGGAAAATTTCATCCAGGTGTCGAAACAGTATGTGTCTTTCCAAAGAAAGCTGCAAAAAGTAAGTAAATATTACTATAAATTCATTACTTTTAAAGCAATAAGTTTATGATGCAACTGTGTATTATTTTAATAACAGCTTTTAAAGAAAATAAGTTTATGATGCAACTGCATTTGGTTATGCTTTTATATATTCCCAGTGTGTTTCTTTGTATTGAGGATCTGATTTGATTTTGCACATAAACTTATTTTCCAGGATGCAACTGTTTAAAGCAATTATTGCTATTATACAATTTTCTTTTAAAAATTGTATACAAAGAAACAGCTTTTAAAGAAAATAAGTTTAAAGCAATTATTTTCCAGGATGCAACTGTTATTAAATACACTTTTGTTAATAACAGCTTTTAAAGAAAATAAGTTTATGATGCAACTGCATTTGGTTATGCTTTTATATATTCCCAGTGTGTTTCTTTGTATTGAGGATCTGATTTGATTTTGCACAACTAAGGCGCTAGGAATTTCAAATTTGGTGTAACAAGCAACATGAGTGGCTAATGTTTTCGCACTATATATAATCCAACAAGATTGTAATCTCAAATTGTTTTTCCTCTCAGCAAGTAATAATGCTACTACCAGATTACCAGTTTTAATGGGGAGTGGGGTCTTGTTGGTTAGTGATTCATCTCGGGATGGTGTTTTTGATCACCGCTCTGTGTTGAGTTTATTATCATGGTTCTGATTCCTTTTCATGCCAGGTATGAGTGAGGAGGATGTTGCCGAGTATCGGAAGAGTTTGGCCATTCGTGTTTCGGGCTTAGATGTTCCAAGGCCAATCAGGACATTTGCGGTGGATTTCTGCGGAGCTAATGAAAGCTATTGCAAAACAAGCTACGAAAATCCTACTCCATCTGATGCCAATCTTTGCGGTTGTGCTATCCGGGAGAGATATCATTGGCATTTCAAAAAGCTGGTTCGGGAAGACCAGCGCCTTTGTCCTTCCTATGATTGTACATATTATGGATCAACTTTGAATTGGCCAAAGGCGAGGGTCGATTGGAGTAATTTGTGCACCTACCGAGAATTGGCACATCAAATATATTTGGAGGCCAAGAAGTTTGCAAAAGCATATGGTGTTCGTGTGTGCAGTTTATGGTGGAATGTCTAAACTTGAGCAATTTAAAGAAGCGAAGTCAGTTGCGAGATTGTTGTTGCGACACACAGGAGATTGATTGACTTGCTAAAGATGAAGGCATGCACAATGTCAAGAGCTACCTACGGTCCTTGATGAGGTTGATAGGATGTTTGACCTCGGGTTTGAACCACAAATACGTTCCATTGTAGGTCGAATCGGGCGGATCGCCAAACATTGCTTTTTCAAAACAATGCCCATAAAATTGAGAAGCTTGCAGAGAGATCTTGACCGACCCGGTGAGAGTTCTTGTAGCAAGCGATGTACATCTCTTCCTAATGATGGTGAAAGTAGCTCTCTTCTGCGTCTGATATAATTGTACCACCACCCGAGAGCCTGTTGTGACCAACATCAAGTCCAATATATATAGCAAACGATGTACATCTCTTCCATCAAACACGGGTCACTCCTTCCCTCAGGTCACTACACTGTTTCGGCTAGAACATACGATGAGCAGACAAAAATCACAGTAGGATATTCTTGCCAATCTAATTACATCTATGACTTATTGTACTCAATACACATCAATATTTGTTAGAAAATGAGTATTGTTTTATACTTAGGGTGTGTTGTCATTTAGTGTTATAAGTGATTACGTAATGCAAAACCAAACACTTATGGCGATTTTTGCTACTTGTAGACACAATAATGAGTTAAATCATTTTCAAAAGATAAACCTAACACTCCTTTAGAAATATTGTGACAATATTAACGTTATCGCTTTTCTTGCGGATAGGTGCGAGTCGATATACATTTCAAGGTCCCTTTCGTGCCTCGGCGAAACATTGTTATTATGCGATCAATATCATTTGCGATCCGTAAGGATAATAATCAAGTTGATAGCGGTGAAGATCAAATGAGTGATGTTCAGTCGAAAATGACAAAGAGATTGATGAGGAAGAAGCGGTTTGCGAGGATCTGTTTTCCTCTAAATTATGGTCAACCTACTTCTAAAATTAAAGAAGCAATACGAAATGATTGATATTGTCAACTTTTCAATGGGATATAGTGTTTGATTCGATCACTAAACATTTGCAAAGTAAATTTTGCACGATTAAACTAAAGTAGTCAAGCTGCGTGGTGCACCTTTTTGCCAAGTACATAACTTTAAATTACCAAGGAGCGATGCGTGCTAGTAATAGTCAAATACTGACAGATTGCACATACAAGCAAGCATAATATGTAAATGCATTATAAACACAGAAATAATTAAAGCAAACAGGTGTGGTAGACATGTGCAAGCCTTGGAGCAATTTGTAGCTTTTATGGCCAGCAGATCATAAATCTAAATGACATGGCAAGTAATTTTTTATTTTTTTTTTCCATTCACCTGGAATGAAGCATTGTGATGAACTGTATTGCAACAATGAACCAGCAGGGGAGATGATGATTATGTTGGGGAGATGATGACCAGGATGATGTTGGGTAGATGATGAAGAGGATGAAAGATGAAGGGGTAAAATATAAATGTGTTATAAAAGTATAAATGTGTATGGACTAAAATACCCTCGACTACAAAACAAAAGTCAGATGTTGACTTGGTCAAAGGACTAATCTGGCATTTAATTCTTCTTGTTTGACGCTATATGACGATGATTATGGCGATTTCATCATCGCGATCCTCCGATACAAGTTTAGGGACCAACTATGTATTTTAGTCTAAAATTATTATCTTATTATTTTATCGATTGAGATTCAAATTTGTACTGATTTGGGACCGGACAAATTATTAATTTTATCGAGGTTATTAATTTATCGAGTATTAATTTATAGAGTTTTTACTATACTGAGTATTTATCACTACCAAATTGTATTAAAGCTTTTTGTTATTTGCATCACGTAATTTATTAGATATTACCACTTGCCTTTTATCTTTTCTTTTTTCTTTCGAATTCCAAGCGTGCCTGGATATTGTTTGTTCAATATAAACTTAATTTTCACCGATTGTTTCTAAGTACGAAATATTGTTATTTTTCTAACATATATGAATCATATCATTTGAATTGAGAATCTTGGAGCTCAAAGGAAAATATTCCTCTAAAGAATTACAACCGAATTTCATCAAGAAAAAAAAACATGGCTTTGCGTTTACATTTATTTTCCTATATGGTTTTTTTTCCTTAACAAATGAGGGTTACTTACTTACTTTTGAGTTTTGGGCACAATTAAACAGATATGGTGTTTACTGTTTATCAACGAAAGTGGTTGAAAATATGGACAAAGGTGATGGGTAAAGAAGTAAGGTGTTATCGTAATAATATTAGGCACTACACACTCAATTCTATTTCGTCCTCACAACTTGTAAATATAGGAGTAGTTACATTAGGATGGGATTTGTTTTATAGATATATCGAGTGTTCAACTCACTTCTCATATATTTGATTGGATCTTGTCAGGAAAAAGTTATAAGGGTGGTGGCAACGGCCGGGGTGAGGCGGGCTTGGCCAGCCCGGCGGCTACTACCGCCGCAACCTATCTTGAGCTCGGCGGGCTTAGCATTCGTGGGAAAGTTCACCGAGACGGGTGAAGAAAATCGAGCCGTTCAACGGCTAAAATCATGCCGTTGCGGTTTAAAAAAAAAAAAAATTCCTTTTCAATTTCATCTCTATTTAAACACAACCATTTCACATACTTTTTACAATAAAAAAATCAAAACTTTTACTCAAGCATATCACCAAAATAATGAATTCATCTTCATCTTCATCTTCATCTTCATCATCGGAGTTTTCCTCAGTCTTCATCCGAACTCGTGTCTTCAACGGGTTCTACCATGTCAACCTTTTAGCCGGGGGTATATCGAGCGTTTTTCGTGAACAAGCCCAAGAAAATCTAATGAATGACTATTTCGTTGAAAACCCAAGGTTTCCGCCAATGTTTTTCGTGAAAGATTTCGTATGAATAAAGCTTGTTTGTAAAATTGTTGGTGATATTGAAGCGAATGTCGAATGGTTTCAAGAAGGCATAGGCGAGGGAGAAGAAGTTTCACGGCGTTACAAAAATGCACATCGGCCATTCGACAACTAGCAACGGGTGGACCTCCGGATAGATATGATGACTACCTAAACATGGCACGAAGAACTTCAGGTTATTTTTTAAAATGTTTGTGTTTCTAATAACTTGGTATTTTTTATAAGTCGATATATTTTAAAATGTTTCGTTTTTATATTTGTAGGCGATTGCCTTGACAAACTTTGCGATCGCGGTAATCCAATTATATAGGCGAGAGTTCTTACGTGGCCTACATCCCACGACGTTGCACGGCTATTCGAGGCACATGAACAACGACATCACATTCCGGAATGCTTGGTAGCCTTGATTGTACACATTTCATCTGGCGAAATTGTCTCGACATTTGAAAGGTCGATATAAGAGGTGATCACCCATACCGACTATTATGCTTGAAGCCGTCGCTTCAAATGATTTAATGGATTTGGCATTCGTTTTTCGGTCCACCGGTTCAAACAACGATATCAATGTTTTGAATCGGTCTCCATTGTATCTTACGGAGCGAAATAGAACGGCGCCAAACGGTTCATTTTATGTAAATGGACGACTTTACAATCGTGGATATTATCTTACCGATGGAATCTATCCTCGTATTCAACGTTTGTTAAGACATATAAGTATCCCATGACCCGACGGAAAGAGATTCAGAAGTTACAAGAGTGCGCAAGAAAGGATGTCGAGCGAGCTTTTGGTCGTCTTAAGTCAAAATGGATGCTTCTCATCGTCCGCTTGAGCTATGTCGGTCCAAAAATTCGCAAACTAGTTCAAACTTGTGTCATATTACACAATATGATTTTAAAAGGCGACGGTGGCATTATCACCGGTTCATATAATGGATCGGTAGGTCGTGCGGGTTTATGACCAGAATGTACTACGGAGTTACTCGGCGAAAACATCCATAACCGTCCGATATGATCTTACGGAGCGTATGGCGACTCAAAACTTACCACACCTTGACGACTAGTGTTTTCTTTTTTTTTAAGTATTATTTCCTTTTTATGTAATTTTCTTTTAAGTATTTTGTAATTTTCTTTTAAGTAATAATAATAATATTATGTGTTTTAATTAAATTGTTTGATATAATTTTAAATATAAAAAGGTAAAAAAAAAAAAATGGTGAGGGTAGGGATCGTGGTTCTTGCTAAAAATCTATGATGAGGGATGGTGTGGGGATGAAGATGAGTTGGAAGAATGTTATTGGTGGATAGTGAGGGATGATGAGGGATGGTGAATGAGGGTTGCCACCACCCTAACCAAATGTCAATATATATTTGTTTGTTAAATGTGAATTTGAGAACAAGAAATTGGGAATGGCTAATGATAGTGTCTCGTGAACAAAAGTAAAAAAATATATAGGATGATGAACACGAAGTGTTTTTGACAATGATAGACGGTAACGAGTGACAGTAGTAAAAATATGCATATCAAGCTTGAAATGTGGTGTTATTTGTTTTTAGAATTTAGTTTTTTTTTTTTTTTTTTTTAATACGTTGTGAGATCATTGAGTATTTGCTCATGGGCAGTGCTAAAAGCCTTTACTAGTGTAATTAAAGTATTATACGCCATCTTTAAACAAGTTGAACAAGCTATCTTTAAACATATAGCTTTCATATGAAGTATGAAACTATGAACTAATCCCTGTATAAACACATATTTTCCAATATTAATTGAAACTTATCGATTTTATTTTATAACCTAAATAACTTTAAGATGGTTAACACATTTTCAATCTTATGATCGAAATCAAATTAAATCTGCCTATATGTCTAAAGTTGTGGTGCCCCTAAACAAATGAAGGCCCTGTGCGGTCTATCATATCCCGCGTATGCCAAAATCCGGCTCTACACACCATGACACCAGTAACATTTTTATTTAATCAACTACACACTTCTAGATATTAGTGTGTTTATTTTGTTTTCTTCTTCTACAAACTCACTAATAAGTAATACCCTTAAATAAGCGGGCTATTAATGAAAAGCCATCATGGAAAACATATTATACATATGCTTTCTTACGCACTCGCGCCTCTTCGATGTATTTTAACAAATTAAAACAAATGAGGTTAGTTGGATTGGAACTATTCAGAATCAAAAGTTGCTGATTTTGATCCGGCTATTATAATACAAAAAAATTGGTATATTTAAAGACCCATTCGTTATCAAAAGAACAATCACGAATATGAATTTATTAGATGTGTTTGCATGGTCCTTTATAATGTTTGCATGGTATAATAATTAATTTTAGAAGTACATATTTTTTTAAATATATTTTGAGAATACAATTTCTTAAAGTAATACATAGTCGAAAATAGTTCAACATTATCTTAATTATTTTTAAATGTACGTACTTTGTTAATTAATTTTTTAAATCATGATGGACTCATAAAAAACTTGATTCTCACTTCTATCACTCGGAGAATTTATGTATTCTTTTGATGATTTGGAAATCACCACGATTTCGTCGATTGCGTAAGGGAACACAATAAACAAACAACTTGCTGACCTCTACCATAACAATTACTTCCTAATGCGATCAACGAAATCCAATACCATAGCTACCTAAGGAATAATATGAATACTTTTGTTATTGCAATGTTCATACGAAAGTATCCTACGTTCGTAAATGCGTTTACGAAGGAAGTCAATCAAACTAACATTGAAATACATTGTTAATCGAGATATTACATTTTCTTTTGTTTTGATGCCTCTAGTGATGATGTCGGAATTAGGCCGTGCATCGTGACTGTCACTGATGACGGAAGTCGGGTCTCGCACGGCAATAACACAGACTAGGCGTAGGAGATGATAATATCCAGATGAAGACCATGGCTTACTGTTATTTATTGAGTATTCCTTTTTCAAGTTTTAATGAAAAATCGACATAAACATATAGATCATGAAGACGGACGATGTTTTGATTTGTTGTTAAAATACTCATATTTATTTCATGAGATTTTCAGGATTTAAAAAATATATATTTATTTAAATACTTTTAGAAGTACATACTTTGTTAAATAATTTTTAAAAATACTAGTCCCCAAAAAAACTCCAAGAAATCCTTGACAACTTAAGATTCACCAATAGACTCTCACCAAGCATTCCAACGGCCAACATAAGGCTAAATCATAATATCTCTAAATCGATATAGACCAAAGAGCCACTACATATTTAGCATCCTATTGCGACCAAGAATCGTCAATTTTTACTAAGGAACCCAGAGAAATTAGTTTTCTTCTATAAATGGGTTTCATGTCTTTCAGAACCATGTCTAGAACAAAAGCTTTCAGAGTTCATATCATTCATTTCCATACTCTGAACCACTCAAATACTCACCATTCTCCTCAAAATATTCAATCAAGCGTTTCAGGAACTTGTCGCTGGTCACAGTCTCTGTGTCACAAATGATACAGCACTGTCTCCTTGCCCGAGTCACAGCAACATTCATACGTCTACGATCACTCAGAAATCCCACCTGAAGAATTTATAAAGTTTGTGTCCCTTTTTTCATCAAGAATTATAAAAAATTTCCCAACTATAAAAACGGAAAAGGAGTAAATACCTCTTTCTTTGAGTTGGACCTGACCATTGATATGATAATGGCTTCTTTTTCCCTGCCTTGAAAGCCATCCACGGTTGAAATTTCCAGTTCCTTTAACTTGTCTTCCTTAGTTCTCAGCATTCTTAGTAATACAACCTATAAAACAGTTTCTCCGTATGACAACCAAAACATCCATAAGGCTCTTTTGCGTTTTTATGAACAGAATGAGTTTTGCTTTACCTGTGCAGAATAAGGGGTAATGATTCCAATATCAGAAGCACGTACTCCACTTTGAATGAGTCTTTTGGCATGGGCTATAGCAATCTCAGCTTCACCTTCATTTAACGTGCTTTCTTCCTCATCCTTCTTTTCTTCCATGTCACAGCTACAATGAAATATAGTTGGTATCCAATTTAAACAGCAGTCGAGATAAAATATAATAATTAAAAATGAACGAACAACATAATATCACCGATCCTTATAAATCTACATCAGAATAATATTAAGTCATTATTCATATGAGAAAACAGTAGTTACGCTACTAATATGCATACCCTGCTATGTCTATGAGAAGAAGAGTAGGCTCTGCCGATGAAGACTTCTGCACATCTTCAAGTTCATACAGGGCATGTCCAGCAACACTTGCATGAGCTTTGACCTATAATTATAATAAAAATATGACCGACAGTAATAGCAATAAATGAATGATGATCCAGTTAAAACAGTAAGCACCTTCCCGGCGTTGTAGAGGTGGCAACTTCGACCCATTTATTCATAAAAGGGTCTATTCGAGTTTTGTTTTATCGCAATGGGTCCAATCAAGATTTTAACTAATAGGGGGGGACAAAGTTGACCTACTTGTATTATAATGCCAGATAATCCAGGCCAATAAAGTGTTTCTGGGTTAACGTGATCCACCCCATTTGACTTGTACTGAAAAAATGACTCAATTGAACAAAACAATCGAGTACCTTATTGTTGTAAAGCTCCTTTGATGACCACTTCATTATAAGTTCATGCATACGGTACTGGACAGTGAGCATAGATATGACTTCATCTCCATACAAATCTGCAAGCCGTTCAAAGAGAGTCCTTCCCAAGCCCTTTTTCTCAGCTTCAACACTCTGTATTGTTGGAGGAAGCTGGAGATGATCCCCTGAAAGTATGCACCTAGAACCCTGCGAAAATATATATATAATTATCGTGCACGCTTCGATATTTAATTAATCCATGACGCTAGATATTCAAAGTGGAAACTATGTATCGCTAAATTCTTGTACTTAAAAACATTATTTGGTTTGTTACCTTTAGTAAAGCAATCCAGCAAGCTACCTCAAGTGCTTGAGCAGCTTCATCAATTATCACGAGATCGAATGATGTGCCATCTAACTTTTTCGTTAATGAACCTGTGAGAGTGGTTAAAACGACATCTGCATTTTTTATAACGTCTGTCACAGCCAGTTGCTGTCTCTTTCGTTCTTCTTTCGAAAGCATCCTGAGCTCCTTCCGGATATCCCTCTTGGTGTTTCTGTCTTTAGCTTTCAGCAATTTACCATTCAGTGCCTGCAAAACATTAGAAGGAAACAACTTCAGGGTAAAAATAAAAAATAAAAAAAAAATCTAGAATTTATCCAAGTTTTAACTTGTTTAATAATAATTCACCTTCATCTCTTTCGAATGTCATTTGCAAGAGAACTGTTATCTCCACGTAATACCTACAGGTAACCAACCAATCACAAGTGTTAAACTTTGTAGCACTCAAACCTTTAGTGAAACAATCAACAATATGACCAAATCGCCCTTTACCTGTGCATCAAGAGCGCTATCTAATACTTGGGGCAGTAGCCGTGCAGGATGTCCAACTCTCACCAGCTTTACTCTAATCCATAAATCAAACACAACTTTAGAATCAGAAATCAATGAAAACCATTATATACAAATCTTATCGTCGTCTTAAACAAAAAAAATATATAATTGTGTTACCTGTGAGGAACCAGTCGTTCAACAATGTTGTCAACTGCAATATTAGAGGCAGCACAAGCAAGAATCTTTGACCCACGTTTCACTTCCTGTAGGATAATTTCCACTACAGTTGTCGTTTTTCCAGTTCCAGGAGGTCCATGCAGCAAAAACAGGTCTTTTGATGATAGGGCTTTTTTAATAGCATCTTTCTTGGAGAAAAAAGAATATTATGTTATTTGGTGATTTGGTCTGTGCAAGAAGGTAGACCTATAGAACTAACAAATCAAAACATATGAATGCAACAACTAAGGGGCAGGTATATACTGAACACCTATCATGCATCCCCTCAACATACTGTCGTTCTGTTCCTATATATATAAAATAGAAGTCGCAGGAAAGGTTAAATACCTGAGAATGATCAAGGTTTTTATTAAAAGGAGTGAAGGAAACATCCTTTTTCACGACTGTTGGAGATCTTTCTCCAAATAATACAGGAACCAAATCTGCAGCAGGACCCCGTTGGATACCTTTACTTAGTTGTATCAAGGTGTCCTTCATTCTACGGTATGTCACCTACACACACATGCAAAAGGTTCTTAAAATATTTCATTCTAACGAAATGATGAATTATCAGTACATGTTTTCCATGGATGTGTGCACTGCCCAACACTCTACAACATGATCTATAAACTTCATTAACTAAGTATATACAAAATTCCTTTAGATGTTTAATGATCAACTGAAGACAGAAAATAGCGTGAACTGATTCTAAAAACTGGGCAAGCTGAAGGCAAAGTAGTGAGAAATTGTAGATGAAAAGAATAAACAAAAAATCAAATGGTTTAACAATATATTACTGGGTGATAATCAATAAAAAAATGCAGCAGTATGAATGTTGTACCTCATTAGTCAATTTCTCAATGCGTAAAGTACTATTTAAACCTTCTTCTGGAATATCGTCAAAAGCAATGGTGATTGATGAATCCTGCAAAATGTAATATACGTAACTCAAAATCAAGGACAATAAACACAGCTGGAGTTTTTGAGAAGAAAAATAACTACCTTCAGTCGATAAACAACGCCTTGTCCAAGGGCAGGAGAGCCTGGATCAGCCTTGTTTGGTTTTAGAACAACCACATCATGTGTCCCAAACTGCAACAAAAGTTAGCTTAGAATAGTTTTGGCATCACCAAAAACCTCTGATTTGTTTGGATTATAAATGACTCACTGGAACAAGAAGCATTTTAGAATGATACACATATATTAAACAAACAAAAGCACATGGGATCGGTAGCTCATTTCAATGTATAAAATAAGTCAACCAAGTTTTACCTTGTGCGCCGGAAGAACGTCTCCTTTGTTTGATTGAAGTTCAAGAAGCGTTTTGCCCATCAAGCCCGTCTAGAATAAGCAACAAAGGAGAAATTCAATTTACAAATGATAGGATCTTCATGACTAAAAAATGATTTCGCTTTTCGGAGAACTGTGTATGTCTTCAATTATATTTCTACCTTACAGATTAATAAACATAATATCAGACTTGACCCTTTTGAAGAAAATAACGCGACTACTAATTATAATTGAGAAATACAAACCTGAACATCTACACACTTCAAATTAAGCATGGTCGATCCTCTCTTTGCTGCAGAGTCTAAAGTTCTATTAGCACCAGAGCTCATTGATGCAGATATCTCAGCTTCCTATGGTGATTATATGCGTAAAAAGCACACATCATCAGTTGCTCAAAATAAAATGAACTCAACGGGAAATAGCTATTAGCACAAATCATCATGCATTCAAGTCAAGTATGAATGATCATACAAGAAAACAAACACGTATAAAACAGGATCAAATGGACCCCATCCCCTATCACATAAATTAGTAGAAATGCAAGTTGTAGTTAAACAAACAAACTCTCAAAACTGAACAAAACATAAGCAATTCTCCCATTACAAGAACTATTACACAAAACACACTGCAGCTTGTAATCTTATCCTAAAAGTAGAGAAAGTACAGTTGGTTTACTTTGAGTTTACTTTGGGAATTCAACTTAATACGAGTTTTAGGTACCTTATGCGCTGCAAAGCTAGTATCCTAAAATATCAAAGTATTTTAGCGTTTGGCATATCCAATTTCAGGCTTATTAATTTAAGAAAACGAGGCCAGAAGTTGCTACGATAAAACTGACTATCAAAGTTAAATACATAAATATAAAACTACTAAAGCTATCTTGGATCTAATTAACTGATTCTGATTCTTGAAACGGCGATAATAACTTTGAAAAATCAAATATAAACACCCATTCCTCTCAAGCTTAAGTTTCACTCTATTTGTAGCAGCATTCGTTATAATGTTCAGGTTGCGTTTGGCAATGAGCGTTAAAAACTGTTTAGTAATTCACTAATTCTAGCTTTTATCTTGTAACTAAACGGTTTTACAAAACAAAAACGCTACAGCTGCCACTAGTTTTACCAAACATAGCCTCAATTGAAATTGTTCCATCAAACTTAGAAGTTTAATCATTGCTCTTATGCTATTAAGGAACACGATGATATAAGTACACAACTCTTGAAATGGTCTATTGCCAATTTGCCACTACATTCAACATTTTAAAACGTATCGTTCAGCCGATCGACGCAATCGACTTAGTCCACTACAGCACTAGCAAGTCAATATAATTATCTCTCAACTACAGTTTACATAAGCCCATTTTTTTTCTTGGCTTAGTTTGAGACTTTATATAAGTTTATTATGTCATAACTAACTTATATAAGTCCACAAGTTTCAAAATTATGAAAACAGATAAGCTCGTAAGCCCATAAATAAGCTTAAACAAACACCCTCTAGGTTAAATTCCACCAGACTATCACTAAAACAAGCAAATTAACATCAACATTATATATACTCATCTTGAATTATGGCAAGTGTGACCTGATCAACAAATGAATTTATATTATTATAAGATTGAGGTACCTTTTCCATATCGATTAATGGAGTCATTTTGGAAACAAATTGTTCGATTGATATGGCTTTTGATGAGTTTTTTCGGGTGTCCATGGCTGCCGGAGTGAAGGAGCGCCTCTGGTTAGTTAAATGATGAGAGGGTTTTGGTGGTTAATCTATATGGGGTATTTTGTTGAGTCCCAAATTATGTATTTTTAATCTTTCTTTTTTTTTTAAAACTAATTCTTCATGTTTTTTAAGAGTAAATTGCATAAATGGACGTTTATAATTTAAAATTTTCGGTTTATTTAAATTTTTTTGATTTATACGTAGATACTTAACGCCGATTAAAATTAGGAATCAAAACTTATCTAATGGTTTCTCTCACGGATATCTGCACTTTCAAACTATTTAGGATTAAATTTGCAATTTTTCCAAACCTTGGGACGATTTATGCAATTTACTTTTCTTTTTATAATGGTTTTTCGATTTTTTTTTTGTTGACGGCACATACAAATCTCTTCTTTCTAAAAAAACATTTAATAATGATTTGATAGAGTTTATCAAATCATTTTTACTGAAAATTATTATTATAAATTTAAAAGAATTTTATTAATTAAAGTAAATAATAATCAGTAATTATTATATTTTTCTTTGATTATGTTTATCGTTCGGGGACAATTACTTTAAAACACAGTGAGTATTGAACGAAAGTTCTTTTTAGAAGCCTTGAGTATAAAAAGAATAGTCATTTAAATTTTAAGAGAATATATATATATATGTTGCTTATAGTGGGTAATGTTTTATTGCTAATACACATTTATTGTACGACATATAGTTTACATACAAATAACTGTGATTAACAAATAGGTGACAAATTAACTTTTTTCTATGGATTTTAAGTGAAAAACTTGATCTTTTAACCTGTGTATACTATTTAGTAAATGTAAGTTAACAAAGTGATTATTGCAACTTTAAGTACTATCAAAATTTGTTTGAGGTAAGATCATTTTACCTTCAAAAATCAAACTTGTTGCACTTGCACCACATATTTATTGATTTACATGTCTCCCGTATCATGTTATTTTAGCCTTATGTTTACAAAAGCAGAACTAAGTCACGATAATCATTTTTTCTTAGTTTTGCTTCAACTCATGTTGTGTGTTGGTATGTATTGTTTCATGAAGATCATGGCTACTACCAATCTACCATTGGGGCCGTCCATGGCAAAATGGGCGATCACACTCGGCCCAGTATTTTAATGCCCGAAATGTATGTTCGATATATAAAATGGAAAATGATTGAAAGACCTAAAAAATATGATTAATTGGGTGCCTAATAGATGATGTGGCAATAGATTATTGGTTTGTGAAAATGCGGATCTCCTTGCTGTTCTCAATAAGATGTTGTCACAAATCTTTAGGCATATTATTAGACATGCGAATTGATAACTTTGACCCAATCAGTACTCATATAAAATTATAAGTGATGTTGAAAAATTATATATTATGAATATAAAAAGACATTTTTAATAAGTATATTTGAAGAATGAAAATTATATGTAGATGGTTCTCATTGTATGTTTCAAAAAGAACACTTTTCATTTAGCCTAATATAGTTTGAAGCCCCATTATCATTTTTAGCTCAGGCCCCATGGCCTCCAAAAACTCGGGAACGGTCATGTCTACCATACCGGTTAAACACACCCATAACAAGACCTAAGTGTGAATATGGATGCTAGAATTATAACAATTTCATAAGATTACGAATGGTGGTTACATAAGTTTATTGAGTGTCAACTCTGCAATCGTTAAGTTATAGTTTACAATTACAGTTATTCCTCTAGAGGGGGTAGTACAACGTCTTGGACCGCTACAAGCTTTGCATGCCCACCATATTCTACCGGCAACACATCTTCCCCAACATCCTTGACAAATTGGCTTTTCTCTTCCTCGTTGCTTACTATTATAATCTACATTTACAATCAATGGGTCAACACAGCCTAATTCGACCCGTTTTGGCCTGCAAATTCTTAAGCACTTTTTTAGTTTTAACCAGTTTGGATATGATGTTTAGCCCAAACAAACCCAAATTGACTGAAACTAAATGGGGCCTTAGGCATTGCCCATTCTAGCATACTCAGATTTGAAAACACAAAAGCATAACATTAGAGTAAAATAGATAAGGTGATCAACTTTTATTTTTGTCACACGCATATCCGAACAAAAAGATAATATCTCGCATCTTCGATTCTCAAATCTAACTATTACATCATCTCCATCCACAAAGCTCAATGATCATTTTATTAATGTTCTCATAATGTTTTGCATCTTTCACCAACCACATTGTTTTTGGTCATGAAAATAAGTACGTTTGTCCCGTGAAATATGCATCATTTCCTATTTGAGGCTAAGATTACCGTTTTATTACCCATTGTTTTCCCCTATCTATAAAAGGGTATTTTAGTGGAATGCTGCAAACTATTATGAAAATGTTCATGCAAAAAGAAGTAGAGTATACCTTCTCTAAAGTTGCTTTTTCCAGAAATTTAGAAACCAACCTCCAAACGCTCACAAAAAACCATGGCATATTTAGCAAGTAACATTTTGCTAACCTTTCGGGGTAGTATGCCTACAAGTGATACGAAGATAACACGAATGAGATATTGTGTTTAGTGCTTTCTTTAAAATCGATAAATAAGATGATCAAATAAATTGATTAACCGTTGTGTACCCGAAAGTTTTTAACATGGCTTATGTTGTGGCAATATCTGTTAAAGGATATAGAGCAATGCCACTAGTGAACATAGAAATATGAAGATAAGCATTTACCTGTAAGAACTGAAATCCAGTGATTAATCCACGAGCATCAACGTTTTTGTAGCCAATCTGATCTAAATCGAGAACACCAATCAACTTCTCATTTCCGATTTCTTTTCCTTTGAAGCCACTAAAATGATGAAAAGAAGATTATAGTTGACCAAATGAATTGCTACTGGATAAATAAATAAAAATGACATTGTGCTTTCATGATTTATCGATCATATTTGCATACTCTCCAATAATACGAGTACTAATTACATTACTTTTGTAGTATTCTAGCTGATTTAAAACACGACTTGACCAACATTAAGTTAATCGTCCCAACTGCTATTGATTTCTTTTGATTAAAATTCGATCAAAATAATATGATTGATATGCTTGTGAGATACTAAGTAAGATAAAAATACTTTTTCGTATAGAAGTCTAGTTAAGAACCTAATATCAAAAGATTTTTATTAACTACTATATAAAATTAAGTTTAAATAGAGAAGTACCTTGCAATTACTTTGTCAAGCAAATGAACCACAAATTCTGTATTGCAGATGGAAAAGAAAGTATTAGCTTTGCACTGGCTTGACTGTATTAAATAAAATAGTCATACAAGGAAATCGAGATAACTTAAAAACAAAATTCTGCAAGACAAAATCAGCTTGCGTAATATAGACTTATATTATTATAAACTATTCATACAAATCCCAAGCCCAAGTAACATGGACAACATGCTTCATGTAACAAAACTTTATTTGAACTCTTGTGGGAGCATCATTCATGGTTCAGTTTATATATCAATTCTAAATCCCAAACTATAAACATTTGTGACTGTTTTTGAAGCTCAATTGTTTCTTTTTTGACCTCCAGAAGAGAAATAAGGCTGCCAATGGTACATTGCGAAGCAAGTCAAAGTTATTCTGATCAAAGTCAATTCAAGAGAGTCAGCTTGGAAGTTCTAATGCCTAAACGGATTCTGTTAGAAGAGACACAACATAAGACCCACAAAACTCATTAACTTATATATCCAAATAAAGTACCTAATTATTTGGTCAGGTTGCTTTCATAAACCAAACAAATATATAAAGCAATAAAGAAGGCATCTTACCAAGATGTTTTTCAGAACTAGCTAGTTTTTGTTGATTATTTAATTAGTGAACACATTGCCATTCGGTGAGCGATGTCATTACCAATTAAGAAATCTAACAAAAAGACAAAGACGTGAATATTATTAAGATCATTAAGTATTAAAACTATAAGTTGTCCCAATCAAATGAACTAACCAAGAGTCCAAGATGAATACCAACTAAACATAACCTCTTAAAGGCTTATCAGTGTGCCAAGATAAGTTAACAAGAACTTAATTTATAAAAATGAAAACAATACTTTTAAACAAGTACAAGAAATCAAAAACCAAAATAATTTATTATCGTTTTAATGGCCGATAACTCTAAACCTTGGAGCTCTAATAGTCTAATCTAGTTTTTCATATGTTACTGATTATGATTCTAATGACTAAACTTCAAGACCAAACTGGCCACTTTATGCAACTGAGAATCATGAACAAGAAATAAGCTAACTATTCGCGAGAAGTGTGAGAAATGAAGTGCTTAATTACTTCAGTAAAGCTGTTTCACAACTTTAGATCATTGAGCAATTCACAAAAATTGTGAATCTGCTTTCGTGACAAAAGTTATAAACCAGCTTTACGAAATATAGATTGCACTTAGCTTTGCACCACTTTTCAGAAATATTCAGCTTCTTACCATAACATAACCCACGCCTACTATCACATTTTGACCAAGATCCTACAAGTTGCAAAATTTCACTTATAAAAAGATCAAAACACCCCCCAAATCTACCTTTTAAACATAATACTCAGAGAAAACAGCCAATAACTAAATATAATCAAATATATATATAAAAAAATTACTCTTAAACTGAGGCTGATCTTTAGCAGGATAATGTTTGCAAGCTTCAAAAATTAGAACAGGATGCCCATCTTTCGATGTCCCTTGTAAATAAAGCTTTTTAGCACTCAACTGATCCATCACTTCTGAATCCGGTATAAACCCCGTTGGGACAAAAGACGCTCTCCATTTTTGCCATGTAACAAACATCTTTGCTGCTTTATTTGGATCCATTGATCTTGCTATCAAGAATCTTTCTAGCATTAAATCACCACAGTTCTACAAAATATAACAAATATCCCTTTCAAATTAACATATGTTACATAACATTTTGTTACAAGCTTATTTTTGGGCTTACAAACTTATCTCATTTCGGCTTATATTTCATAAGCCTTATTTTTCCAGCTAATCTAAGCTTCTTATATCATAATAAGCTTATATAAGCCTATAGATTTCAATGTAAGCCTGAAAAATGAGGCTTATGAATTACATGCCGAAATGAGATAAGCTGATAAGCCAAAAATAAGCTTAACAAACACCTCCTAAATCACCATATTTCTACAAACAAAAAGATACACATTTCAAATAAGTACAAATTACATGACATTATGTTACAAAGTTTGAAACTTTATATGATGCTTACTTCAGTGGATGAACCAAGATTTTGGATGATATTTCTCATTTGGGTGAGTTTGAGTTGTGTATTTTGATCCATTTTTTGTGGGATTTTGTGGATGGACAGTTTGAGAAGATTGAATTGTAGAGTGATGTAAAAGAGAGAAGTGAAAATTGAGCAATGAACGAAGAAAGATCAAATGAGTGTTGCATGATCTATGGAAAGTCAATGGAGACAAGCAGGAAAAAAAAATGAATGAAAAGTACTATTTTGAATTATTGTATCTTTTTTATTTATATTTTACTTTTTAGCTTATAACAAGTAAATGGTAAAAGAGAACACACAAATTATACAAGATCGACCCAATTAAATTTTGTCAAACACTGTACACAAATTCCGCTATACACGAATAATCGTCTAAGTAAAAATAAAAATATTCTCACTAATACAACTACACAAACAACTCACTAGATAAGCAGTGTGCCAAATTGCTATAGATAGTTAACTAATTACGAACTGCTTTGCAACGACAACTTAAACCGTGGGACTATTTTGCCAAATTCTTATAGATATCAATTAATGGTAGAGGACTCACTTTGAATCGTCACTTAAACCTCTCGGAGATTGTTTTTGAAGTTATGAAAGTTAGCGAATGTAACTTTTTGTACCACTTAAACCTCGGGAATGTTTTTCTGAAGAAAACTTTCGTTTAATGTGTTGTTTCTTGGATAATTTAGTATATATAGATAATTTGGGAAGTCAATGGTTGATGTAAGTGTAACATGTTCCTCGAGCATCTTCAATGCAAAATTATAATAATAATAAATTAATAATAATAATAATAATAATAATAATACTTTCAAAGTTAGGTCTTTATACTAACGATCGTTTGCAATTTTAGTCCTTTATAGCAACGATTGTTTGCAATGTTAGGTCTTTAATATACATCATTATTTATGTTTTTATATACGTTTTTATACACATTTTTACACGCACATTTTTAAACATGTTTTTGTAAATGGTTTTATACACATTTTATATATTTATAAACGTCTTTATTTACGTTTTTATATACGTATTTATACATGTTTTTATATACGTTTTTATACGCGTTTTTATACACATTTTATACCAGTTTTTTATACTCGGTTTTCTACACGTTTTTATACGTTTTTACACACCATTTATATAAGCATTTTTATACACATTTTATACGCGATTTTATACACGTTTTTATACGCGGTTTTATATTTTATACACGTTTTTATACGTGTTTTTATACACGGTTTTATACACGTTTTTATACACATTTTTATTCACGGTTTTATACACGTTTTTATATGCGTCTTTGTTTACGTTTTTATACACGTGTATAAAAACATGTATAAAATCCGCGTATAAAAACGTGTATAAAAATATGTATAAAAACGTGTATAACATTGCATATAAAAACGTGTATAAAACGCGTATAAAAATACGTATAAAAACGTGTGTAAAAACATGTATAAAACCGCGTATATAAACGTGTATAAAAATATATATAAAAACGTGTATGAAAACATGCATAAAAACGTGTATAAAACCGCATAGAAAAACGTGTATAAAAACGCGTATAAAAATGTGTGTAAAAATATGTATAAAAACATGTATAAAGACGTGTATAAAAGTGGGTATAAAATGTGTATTAAACTTGTATAAAAATGTGTATAAAAACGCGTATAAAAACGTGTAAGAACGTGCATAAAAACGTGTATAAAATCGAATATAAAAACGTGTATAGCGTGTAGAGAAAACGTGTATTAAAATGCGTATAAAAATGTGTATAAAAACATGTATAAAAACGCGTATAAAAACGTGTATGAAAACATGTATAAAAATGTATATAAAAAACGTTTATTAAGACGTATATAAAAATGTGTATAAAAACATTTATATAAACATGTATAAAATTATGTGTATAAAATGTGTCTAAAAACATGTATAAAAGCGTATATAAAAATATAAATAAAGACGTACACAAAAGTACTAACGTTGCAAACGTTGCAAACGATCGTTAGTATAAAGGACTAATGTTGCAAACGATCGTTGGTATAAAGGACTAACGTGGCAAACATTGCAAACGATCGTTGATATAAAATAACATGGCAAACGACTGTTAGTTTAAAGACAAGAGTTGCCACTTGACGACCGGTCTTAACTAACGAAACTAACGTCGTTATCAAAATGGACTGAAAGTGGAACGAAAGTATCACTTTTGGACTGAATTCAAAAGTTTTTTGAAAAATTGGACCAAAAATGAAATACTCAATAAACCACAAGGACCAAAAATGTAATTAACTATACTTTATATTTATCAACTAAAAACGTAAATGTGAACGTAAACGTAAATATAATCGTACGAAATTAAAAATATTTATTCATACATTAAAACATTACATAGATTATTTAAAACTTAAACATAAGGAATTAAAACAGTACATAGATTATTAAAAACTTAAGCCTAAGGAATTAAAACATTACATAGATTATTAAAAACTTAAACATACGAAATAAAATACGTAAAATAAAAGTTCAAACCCAACTTCGCTTTGATGCCCGCCCTTATCTCTTCCATAACCCTGAGTGCATCCCCATTCAAGTGATCATATGGTTGCTATAAAACAGTAAGTCATTTTGTTCTACTATATATTCCTGCATTTCCAGCTCCTTTTTTTATCTCCAAAAATTCAGCGCGTTCTTTCATGTTCATTTCCATGGGCACGTTCGTTCTGCTGTGTCAGCTAGGAGATCATCAACTTAGCCAATGTTTCGTCATTCGTAGTTGCTAATGTTCCCGACGATCCCACCCCTTTCTTCTTCGCTTTAGTTTTGTCCCTGCCTTCTGGTCGTCTCTGTTCTTGCACCTCATCTTCCTCGTTGTCTCTAGCATCATTATTCAGATTAATACTAGCATCCCCAGACTATGAGTTGATCGAACAAGACCGAGATGACTTGTATCTTTTGGACACTGATCCTACTTGGACACTTTCTTCAAAGTTTGGAACTTCAACCTCATTCCATTTCTCACACTTTCTTAAAACCTCCCAACAATGATGAAGCGTAAAATGTACACCGTATTCAGCTTCATAGTTAAGCATCGTCGTGTTGTAGTAATCTTCGTCTCTGGCTCCACTTATCGGTGCTATACGCTTGAGGTTATTGTACACTCCACAAAACCAAGCCACGTTCGGGAGCACCGTCTTACATTTCTCGTTCACCATATCGTATGTTCTACGATCGTACGCCTTTGTTTTGCTCTCCATGTATTTTATAACATCATTCAAAATCTGTCTTCCCTCCTCGCGTTACCCATGGCGTTATTTTCTGTTTCATTTACCCAACCTTTGCACAACGCAATTTCTTCCTCAATGGTCCATGCAATTTGCCGGGATGGTGCTTCGTCGTTTCGAGTCATCCTCTTTCCGCGTCTCTTAGGCTTAGGTTTGGCCGGTGTCAGTGCTTGGGCGTGACTTCGACGGGAGATTCCTCACGAGCGGTGTTTCATAAAAAAATGTCATCAAATGTAGGCTCGTACATGTCTTCATTTGAAAATAAAGAAATGGGAGACATAGGTCGTTGTGATGACGAACCACCCATATGGGTTTGTGACGGTTAGTTGGGGTTGTCGAATGGAAACACGTTTGCTTGTGAGGAGAATTGGCTAAACGCGTTTGTTTGTGAGTATTGAAAAACGTTTGGTTGTGGGAGTAGGTTTCGGTATGGTAGGTTTGGGTAAGGAGTAATTTTGTGGTCGGAAGTTTGATTGGGGAGTATTTCCGAGAACAAATGTTTCGTCGGGTGTCGGGGGAGTGCCTTGGCTAGTTCTTCGTTGTCGATGGTTCCTGTTACGGGGAGTCTTTTCTTGAGACATTTTTGTAGCTAATGTAACAACTCGTGAATTTCCCTACCCGTTTTCGTGGCTATTATTTTTTTTCTTTCTTTTCGAACTATAATCACGACAAATTACGGGTTATTTTTTTGAAACGTACCTCGATCCCGATAATATCATTTCCTCATTTTATATATATAAATTATATAAAATAAATAAAAAACTTTTAATTATTATTTTTTTATCCAACCGGGCCTCTAAGCCCAACCCGACCCAACTCCTTTATTCTTTCTCTCTTGGGCTCGTATGCTTGTAACCCAACCCAACATGAATCTTTCTCACTTGGGCCTAGCCTTTTGTTTCCCAGCCCAAACGCATCCCCTTTGATAAATTTTGTAACACAAATACTACTTGGTACAAATTAAAACTTGTTGCATGGCTCATTTGTTTTCTGTGTGAGTAACGAAACACAAGGCAAAAGCAAAACTCAAATATAAAACTTGGTCATGTATATCATGCGTGCGTGTGTAAGAGGAGACAAACCAGATCCAAGCGCACCCTATTTTTTTTATCTTGTGACACAAAAGTTTGGCAAGTATTTTTGGGTGCAATATTTCCCTTGTTTTTGTGGTGACTAGCGAGGCAACAAAACAAAACACAAACAAATTCCACACTTGGTCAATCCTAACCTTACGTGTATGTGTGAGCAAGAGGAGACAAGAACTAAGCCAAGCCACCCTAACAACATATTTTAATAAGTCTAAACATAGTTGACTTGCTTTTGACTTCAATAACCAATAGATCTTATGTTTCTTTGTTTCATGTTGATTCGACTACACCAAAACGTGCCCAAATCCTAGCTGCCATTTGAGCATGCTCAAGAACATCAACACACCCTTACTTCCTTTCTTGAAACCATGCAAAATCACACCTAAAATAATGTAAAATCCATCCCTAGTTCTTACTATAAAACACAACTCCTAAAACACTAGGGGGTGTTTGATTGCCACTTAATAGAATGGGTCAAGATTGAATCTTTGAATCGGACAGACACACAAGTATGTTTGATTGGGAGATTTTGTCACCTCGACCAAGTGAGTCGACGACCGATTCTACTAAATATTGTCTCTAAACCATTAAGCGATAGAAATGATAGGTGATGATATTCTCCTCTTCACGTGTCATCATATTACTTATTTTCTTACTATATTACTCACTTCATTTGATTTCTAGTGTCGTGTTGCTTTTATATTTAAGTATATAATAATTGATTGCTTGAGTGACTCACACATATGACAACATTGACACATAAATGACAAATATGTATATACCCTTGAATATGTATGGTTCGTGTATTTGTTAAAACTTTTGGTTCTTAAAGTGAAAAAATGCTTCCCATATAATAATCATAAAATAATAGTCATGATAAAAATAAAAATAGTAATTTTAGTCATTCAGAATGTTGATTCATACTAGCTATCAAACAGGCGAAACTAAATCATACAGAGCTTCAAAGTCATTCAGAGAATAAAATCATTCAGCGCTAAATCATTTTATTTTATCAAACAGCCCCTAAGTGTAAGCACACAAAACTTACTTCTCACACTCTTATAACAATAACTCGTCCACTGTGGGAATAAGCAAAGGAAAAACACAAGGCTTGGTCGTTTAGCTTGGAACGAGGAGTAACATTTGGTCATGTTCGAACATTTCTTTCGAGTTCGACACCACCCCTTTAGGGTGTCGTAAGTCCATTCTGTTAATACAAATAAGCCGTAAAATGTTTATTTATATTTTACGATCTTCTAATGTTTTGTAGATAACAAACGTAAAATCATTTTAACGAAACAAATAAAATACATAAATGGTTTGAGCCAATAGTTTTCTAACACACTTACGTTTTCACATAAAACACTAAAACAAGTATAAGTGATTTTATGATTTAGTAATACATATGTACAACAACTAGTGTTTACATATTGGACAAATATATACATAACTAATATGTATTATAATGGGTAAAAACTACAACCCATGAAGCATATCCATAACCCATGGTATTGACCCATACCCATTTGACTAGATGCATTGCATCTATTAGGTACATTGTATCTAATGAAATAGCCATGGCCCATAATCCATGACCCATGACCCAAAACCCATGGGCAAGGGGCGTCCACGGATCCCAAGTGTAGATCGGACGGATCCTCAAGTGAGGGATCCGTAGAACATTAGACATTTTCTCTCTATAAATAGTGAGTCATTTCTTCATTGTTTCTAACCCCTTTCCCACATACTTTCTATTTGAGTTAAAAATTCTCTAACCCCAGATCCAAGTGATCTATGTATATAGTTTTGTTTTTGTGTGATCCTCTAGGTTCCTCTTAAAGGCAATATCACCACCTTTGAAGTCAAGCAATCTCAAGTCCATGAGTTGCCATACTTCCTCATCATCAAGACTACTGAAGTTCTCTTGTTGATGGTTCTTTTCTTTCTCTTAAGAAGTGTAATGTTGAAGACATTTGTGAAAGATGTCTCAAGTGTCAAGGCGAAGACATTAGTGAAGGGTGTTGATCGTCCGTATTATAAGCACTTGTGAAGGGTGCCTAGAAGTCAAGACTAGAGGCATTAGTGAAGAGTGCCTAGAAGTCAAGACACAAGACATTAGTGAAGGGTGTCTTAAAGAGCGAGTCAAAGGCCTTAGTGAAAGGTTCCTAAGGTGTACATTCAATATGGTGTGATTCGATGTACAAGATAGATTAGTATTGGGTCAAAGGATAGTGTTATCCTTGTTGATATTATTATAAGGAGTAGATCTCCTTTGGGGTTAGGTGATCGGTGTAGTGTTGGGTAGTAGTTCCTCCATTGTAATGGAACCCGGTATCTAGCGTAGTACCGGATAAAGGGTAGGCGACGTTGTGATAGGATTGGTTCTCCTTGGTGAAAAGGACCCGGTATCTAGCCTTGTACCGGATAAAGTGTAGGCAACGTTATGAAGGTTTCTCCACCATAAGGAGTCGGTGTTGTGTAGTGATTACGAACTCTCGAGTAGGTGACTCGGGGTGGAGTAGGGCAAGGAATGTCCTTGTAGCCGAACCACTATAAATACAGCGTTGTGGTTTTGTGTTTCTTACTCTTTATCTTTTCATTACATATTTATATTACTATATGTTTGTTTATCAACATCCAACACACAACCAAATAGATTGACATAAGTCGATCTAAATAGTTTAAAAAGAGTTTTAATTAGTAAAACTATTCAACCCCCATCTAGTTTTCCACACATTTCACTCTTGTTATTTTTGTTACCTTAGTTATCATATCACATCTAAATAATATTGTAGCACATATAGAAATCGAGCACATGAATGACTAAAACATGGAGAACAAGTCATTAGGACGAAGAAAAACCAAGTGATACGTTTTATATAAATATCCTAATCACTAAGCATGTCTTGAACTAGTCTTGTTACTATTTTTCTAAAACCTATGTCTCGTACGAAATTGCATAATGTCACTCGACAATTGTTTTGCTAAATGAAACCCCATCGACACAATATACCAAGTTTTGAAGCTAATAACGACTTAATGAAACCACTAACCCCCCTGTGTCGCGTTATTATTCTAAAACCAAACAAACCCCGATGGGCCTTAAGGCCCAATTGTGTAGAACCCGTGGCCCAATCCTTTTACCCGACCCATTAAGCTTAAAAACAAGTTTATAAGCTAACTATAAGCTAAAATAAGCCAAGGTGAAAGTTTAATAAGCTATCTATGATCGAAACACATTTTTGGACTAATATTACAAAAACTAAAGTTTTCGGGTTAAATATGAACATTTTGGAAAGATAAAGGGTATATTTTTATATTATACGTATGCATGAAAAAATTCTAGGGTGAAAACGGTAAATATGGAAAACTAGTGTTAAATGGTGAATAAAAGGTTTTGTGTCAAAAATGAAAGTTTGAAACTTGAGGACTAAAAGTGAAAATATGACTTTTTGGGATCAACCTTTGTAAAAATAGTTTTATGAAGGACCAAAACTGTAAATTCTGGATATTTTGAATGAGAAATATATTTGGGGTATAAATGTCATTTTTCCAAAATTTAAGTGCCAAACTCGTACATTTTATAACTTGAGGGTAAAAAATGTAAATTTGAAAAAATATTTAGAAAACTTATAAACTTATAACGACTTCATGTTTAACATGAGTATTTTGATGACCTAAATTTGTTACGAGAATTATTAAGTCGATAACTAACTAAACCTATATATATTTTTAAGTATACAAATATATGAAAACGTTATTCGATATCGACACATCTTAAAGTAAATAAACTAAAACATCGTCATATTTATAAATCAACTCTAATGTCTCTTTATTGAATTGTATATTCAATGCTCTATCATTTTGTTCGTGAACCAAACGTTTATCATTATTCTAAGACTTGCCATCTCATACCTAGGTTCCGGGTTGGAGCCACTGCTTTATCACACTCGATCTCTTTGTGCTTTATTCACCGAACTACTAATGTGAGTTTATAGCCCCACTTTTACTTTTATTACTTGCTTTATAAAACTATGGGGTGAGAAACATGTAAAACTCTTTTCGGACCTGAAACTGATTACACTATTACGTGAAACAACCTTGAATCCCACTATGCTACCGTCAGTTCCCTTTTGGGAAGCACGATTGTTATGAATAGATCTATTGGGGATGACACCCCCATTCGAGTTTGACCGGATAGGAAAACGTCGAACGTATACCATATCGAATCCAAGTGTACTGGAAATACACTTACCGGGCCTTATTTATCATGCTTCTAGATGCATGCACACTGTCGTAGTTTCGGTTGCATGAACTTGGTACTAACGTAATAGACTTTTACTACATATAATATCATATACGGAGATGCTTATATGTACAATTGTGGTCTAACTTGAATACTTTAACTTAAACCTCTGAACTCACCAACCTTTGTGTTGACACTTTAGCATGTTTTTCTCAGGTTTACTTCTTGGCTTGGGCATTGGCAAAGACATTCATTAAGGACTAGCATCCGAAGTGTTTCCAAGCATATCTAATACAATTTTTAATGGGACAACATATATTTTTATGAGCTTTACTTCCTCACTTTGAAACAATATTGTAAAACTATTTCTTAAATTAATCTATCTTTCGATAATGGAATAGATTTTCCATTCTTTATTACCTTGTATTATGAGTATTGATTTAGTAGCACCCATGACCCGCACGCTTCGGTGTGCAAATTTTGGGGGTGTTACAGCTAAAATGAGAAGTAAATTGTTGAGAGTATGAGAGTATAAAAAATATTGAAGTTGGGTTTAAAAATGGTGAAATTATTAGGTATTTATAGGTAAAATATTGAGTAGTGTGATTTTTTTTATACAAGTTTAAACGGTTATATTGCTTTAGGCCCCACAATTACTCGTTTGCTTTGTGTTATGGGAGTCAAGCGTGAGTTTCCCACTCACCTCCGATTTCGTCTGGCCTAATAAACGAGGTCATAACCCTAACTCAACTCGTATTTTTTGATAGTTTATACTAAAAGGGATTAGAGTAGGCACATGCTTTCGATTATTTTTAACTTTATATAACTTCTACTTCTTTTCTTCAATTGACAAACTCCACCAAATCTGATTAGGCCATTTCATGATAACCGGATAATAGAGAGAGTGACCTAGCTAATTAATAAACTGACTTACTCATGAGTAAATCTTGTCCAATGGTAGAGACAAGAGTGAATATGTTGTCTCTCAATCTCATTACTAGCTCTTTTACATATAGTATTGTTTATGTTGCTTCCATTCTAATGATAGAAGCCAATACTTAATAAAAATGAGAAAATAAAAACCAATCCATCAAAGTATAACATCGACTTATCACCTACCTTGTATCATTTATGTACCAAAATTTCAATCCTCCACGATGTTGCCAACGATTAAACGGGCCTTCCAACAAGTACACTTTAGGGCCGTGATTGTGTTGATGTGTCTCGAAGGCTATTGGTCCATTTCCGTGGAAAGTACAACACATGCTTTAACGTCTTAACCCAATAATGCATTCATTCAAATCCTTAATACAAATTGGTTACAATTAATCAATTAATCGTTCAAGGAATCATCTCCAAAAATAAGTTACCATTTGTTAATTTAAATCCTATGTTTGACTTTCTCTTTATTTGTTTTAATTCAAATCACACGACTTCGTTTTTATCTTCAACCCTAAGATATCGCAGCGGTGCCAGTAATTTTTTTGCTGCCCATTCGATAAAATTGCCAGTAAGGAAAGATCAATTTGATTTTTTATTGTTTTTCAAATCCATTTTATTGCATTTCAAGTCAATTTAAAATATAAATTTTAGGAATTTACTGATAATACATGTTTAATTTTATGGTGTTCCTCAGCCCACAATCAAAAAGTAGAGGGAAATCACAATCATGAATTAGTTTTATCTATTTATTTATTTATTTATTATTTTTAATTTGGATGGTAAATTAATTTTGTATTTAACAAATCTTGCACAATACGATTTCGAATACAAGTTTCCTGTTTTGTTGGCTTAATTTTAATTTCAAATCAATTGCAAGGTTTTGTTTGATCTCCAAAATATATTTTCATTACAACTTTGTCAAATATAACGTCTAAATATGTTCATGTCTATTTTTTCATTTGATATTCAATCATTTCTTTGACTGTGAATTTAAACATCTTTTATTGGGAAAATGATGCAAATAAACCGAACGTCCTGAGGCTAGTCACTTTCTGAACCACTTTTATTTTTTATTTGAAAATGGACCGAGGGCAACCGCTGTCAATGGGCAACTCATCGACATTGTGACAAGTGTCCCGTATGTGTAAGGTATTGTTTTTTGGGCAACTAAAAAGCGCTGGGCAACCGTATATTTTTAAAAAGGGTTTTATCGTCATTTTACGTTAGACAAAAAAGTACACATTTGAATAGTAAAAGTACGGTTGATTTTTATTCAAAATCCAATAGTCACTGACCAAAAAAACATCCATAGTTACCGTTTTTCTCTGTTTTTGCTTCTCGCACAAAAGCATTCTTACTTACTATTTTCACAAATCAAACCGTCTTCTTCGTCAGCCCCCTCTCTTCCTTGTAACGTCAGTTATGTCACCATCTATAAAGCTACAGTGTTGATGCAAACCACATTCGATTGATCAAGTTTTTAAAAAATGTTCCCAAATATGGTACGTAAATATTCTTCTCGTTGTTTATTACATATGATTATTTCTAATTGGTTCTATGTTATAATAAATCATTGTTGTTATTCGATTAATACCTATGTTAGATAGGTGTTAATTCCATTTTATAATCCATTGCTCTTTTTTATGTGTATCTGATTCGTAATTATGTAGGGTATGATACCTTAGATGTCGTTAGTTAAGTATGTAACATTACTTGGTTCATTAAAAAATTTAGTGGTAGTTTGTAGACTAATAAGGAGTGGTTTATATGCATCATCTATGCAATTGTTTACAACGTTGGTATAGATTCCTTCTATGGCCTGAATTATTTTTGGTTTTTGTTGACCTTTTTTAGGACTATGAAGCTAAGTTAATCATTACGAGTAAACTGAACTACTTTTCGTAATTATGTAGGGTAAAATACATTTGTTCCGTTTACCGCTCTTCTACAGCTTGTTTAGAGGCTTCTTCCTGCTTTGCCCTTTCCTTTTCTTTAGCAATTTCTTTAGCATTTACTTCCATATGTAATCTTTTAGCAATTTTTCATCAAAAGCTATCTGCTCCTCTGTACTTTCAAACACCAAAGTTGGATCGCAATCCTTTACCCTTTCCAATATCGGTTCGATAACTACATCTTTACGCAGGTTCACCAATGTTTAGACTCTTAGCAATAGGTCTAGGTTCAGGGATAGGGTGAGATTGCTTTTTGGTTGACCAATTGTATGGCAATCTCATTGTCAGCCTCTTTTGGTTTTGGTGTTGGTGTTATTGCTGTAGTTATAATTGTAGCATTGGTTGCCTCTGCGGTGGAAACGTCTGAACTGGCAGTGGGTAGAATAATAGCAGCAGTGGTTACTGTAATACTAGTAGTGGATGCAGCAATACTGGCAAGGGTTGTGTAAAACCCTAAAAATATAAAACGTGTTAAAAGACTATTTTACCCTCACAATTAACCAATTATAAAATACGCAAAATATGTTAACGTTCATTAAAAGAAATTTAAAATCTAACTTATAAGTTACTTTAAATTTCTTATGTGCATATTAACTAATCGACTTTTGGTACGACAAAAAGTGAAACCCTACAAATATTCGGCCAAGCCCAAGTTCAAGCCCACTTTTCCTTTTCTTTGTGAGCCGATTTCCACCATGAGCCCATATGGGTCGGTTCTTGTAAGCCGAATACCACACAAATCCATAGGAGTCGACAACTATAACAAAACCCTTCGTTAGTCTCCATATGAAACCCTAGTCCTAAAAAGTATACGACATCTTCTCTCCATCTCCTGCTCCTCTTTTCTGTCGACTACAACCAGCAGCAAGCTCAAGAAGACGATTTAATTTGCTCCATTCTATCATCGTTTCTTTCGTTTTGTGTCACGCTATCAAGGTATCATTTATACTCTCGTCGTCTTCATGTTAGATCTTAATTCTGGTCGTGTATGTTCATGACCATACGCATGGTTTGTAATTTTTTTATGGTTTGTTAAACTAAATTTAGATAACCTAATATATGTATTACATGGAATAATGAAATAAGGTTTTGATAAGGATCGATCATGCTAACTAACTGTTTTGGTTTTCCTCTTTGTCGTGGGTCTTGAGCAACCCCTAGTCGACATTTTCTTTATTCACAAAGCATGCAACGAATGAGCATATGAACCTAGTAATATGTAATTTTGTCATGTGTTTAAAATCAGTAATGAAACACTAAAATAACAAGGTGGATATGTCGATTAAAGCCTTGTAAAAATCTGATTTGGTTCGGCTTGCTGGTCGTGTGTCTTGCACCCTACTCACGCCTTGTATAGACCTAATAATATGTCCGTTTAATGTTTAACGTGAAGCAAATCTTACTCGGTTATTAACACATTAAAGACATGACTTAAAGATTTGTGATACATGTTAATAAGTAGGACAATTCTGGTCCTATTGTCGTTTAAAAGCTGGTCGTGGGGTTCGACCCCTTTTGTGCACTATATGAGTCTCTAAACTAGGTCTAAGGTATGTGGTGTCGGGAAGGGTTTGTAACCTGAAATAATGAAACAATTTAAGCACTATTAAAACATATGTTTGACATCATAAATACTTTGATAAACCTGCGTTTTGGTGCCTTCAAAATCTGGTCATGAATGGTTAAACTAGTCGTGTGTTAACGCTCTAATAACGTGTCATATGGAAACACCGGGTTTTGCATGTGTGTTATGTGACGATATTGAAACAAGAGGAAAGGGTAAGGTTTGGTCTCATTAAGTTTGTATTCGAGCAATGTCACATGGGGTCTTGGTCTTTCATGAAAGATATAAAAGCTTGTGTAAACTGTTTTTGAAAGAGAGTCTTAAAATCCGTTCTTGACATTTATAAACCCTATACTTTGAATGATGATCATGTAATCCCTCAAATAAGATAATTATCATATTAAACCCTTAAGTTTACCATATATCCTTTGTAACCTATAAGTTTGGCTAGTTAATGAATTATACCCTAAAATGTTGTAATTCAGTCCGTCATTAAAAGTGAGAATGTACTGACAACTCTAAAAGTATTAATGAGATTAGTCCGTTATAGCTTTAATGATGCTAATAAGTATTAAATAAATCATAGTTCGTAGATTCGTTGAAGGAGACGACGTTATATCTTCGTGATTCACTCATTCGTTTGCTTTCTCTCATTTGCGTTAAGGTACATATATTCGACCTTTTCAAGAAAGGTTCCTTATAACGCTTTCTTTTAGTTAGCTTTTATATTAGGATTTCCTAAGCCTTTGCTATGAACCCTATTTTGTTTGTTTGAGTGTTGTTTATCCGAACTCGATTTTGAATTATAAAACATCCGATTTTGAACTATATGATATGAAAACCTTGATTTTGAAAACATGATTAATCTTCCGATAAAGTATGATCGTGTCGGTTTTGACATTCGATTTGACATAAGATAGTTTGACACCCGAGCCAAATATTAACTAGTCATGGGGTTCCATGTCCGTGTCGATGATGCACTCGACATGACTCTAGGGCGAGAGAGTGAAGTTCGCCACGCCCTTATCTCGTTATCTGTTATGAGCTCAAGTTATATTATATTACCAATATCCGTCTGCATTGGGCGATGGATGCATCCTAGATCTGATCTGTTATCCGATATGATTTGTCTAGTGAATGATGTCGTGTGCAATACGCGTCTTCACAACTTCTGGGAGCTAGCTACTCCAAATTATTTTCTAAGGTTATTTCTGTATATGTATGATGTTTCTGATATGATATGTCTGGGCTCGTGGTAGTTAAATAAATCCTTATCTGTTATGTCTGCGTTAAGTATTCTGTTATGGTTTAGTACTTTCGAGTGTTATATTATGTATTCTGATATGACATGTTAGTGAATGTGCTCATGACGTATATGTTCAAGTGATTACTAGTTGCCATGCTAGGATAGGATTAATATGTTTAAACATGATTCGTATATCTGATGTTATGTTAGTTTATCGTTATGTGAAATTCGTTGATCTGCAAGATGAATGTGCTAGTGTACAATTGTGTGTTTTGGAAGTTTAGTATGTATGATGGTTCAGTTATTTTATAAACCTTGCCTATCGGTTAGTTATCTATCTGCATATGTGACATGCCATGTTAAACTCTGCTGATGTTAAGATTTGATCTGAGAACTGGTTTAGTTTATGATATCTGTTCTGATAATTGCTAATGGCTATGCTATGTTTTGTTTGGTCTATTTAGTTATAGTTTGTCTACTATGTTTTCTATTTGCTTGTGAGACTGCCATGATTTGACTGCTATTTCCGCTGCTACAATATTGAATTAAGTATGTTAAATGTAGGTTGATTAATTTGTATGAATGCCATGATTATTTCTAGAAAGTGTTTCCGTTCGCCTTTAGATATTCCGTTTGGCTTATATGAGCTCTACTATCTGAATGTAGTGAATGTCTGGTTATTTTGAGGTGTTTGAGTACGTGCCATCAATGTGCTATGTGTTGTTCTTGATTGCTATTTGTTCTTCCGGATTTTTGTATATTTGTGTTTCTGCAGAATCCTCAATGATTCATTATTCTCGTTCCGCTACGATTTTTGTTATTCGTTTCTTTGTTCAATTCGTATTTATGTTTTTGTTTAGTTTTTTGTTTTGCTATATCTGTTCACCTGGGCTTTGTAAGCTCACCAGCATTTCTTTTCCTGCGGCGTATTAGGCATTCAAGATGAGCTTATGGGATGTTTGATCCGGGTTCGAGAGTAGAGTCGAGAGCAAAGATTTGACCATAGAGATCTTAGAATTATTTTGGTTATTAAGTTATTTATATCTTCTTTTGTAAGTTTTGTAAAGGCTTCCGCTATTGTAAAGTACTTAAGGTTATGATATGAAACCGTATTTGTGATATCTTTACCCTTGCTCGGGTTGAGGTGTTACAATTTATGGTATCGAGCCTAGATTTTAGGACCCTAGAGCTTAGGCTATGACCCGTGAGGATTGGGTAGACATAAGGTTTCCGTCTGCTCGTATATCTTCGATTCCTTTTGACCGCCGCTCGATTTGACTTGATATTCTTTTGTCTTCACCGAGTTGGCCCTCATCTTTTCGCATCGAATTTTGTTATTTTGTTTCGCCTCGTCCGCTTGTCGATCGTTAGATGGAGACTACCCGTGGAGCCGAAGAAGAGGGTGCCGACCCTACATTGCCGCAATTCTGCCTCGTGGCCGGAGAGGTTCGTGAAGCAACGCCCGCCCGCCGTCTTCTTTGGAGATATCGAGGATGTCACGGAGGAAGTCGGACGAACCAACCAAAGATGAAAAGAGAGAGACAAGATTCAACCGGTGGTTGAGAGGGTTCATCTACTTCATATGATTTGGGCGCGACATGTGTTACTCTGATTCGTTTGTCATGCGTTTTGAGACGGTTTGATATTCTGTTAAGTGATTCTGATCTGTATTGCTTTTCTTTGATTTGTTCGGAACTCGATTTGAATCGTAAAGTTTATCGTCTGGCATTTTGTTAATATCCCAGTTTTCTTTTGGATCGTCAGTAATGAGTCACGAGGAACCGTTTTATGCTAGTTGGTGGCCTCCTTTCATGGTGAGATGGTAAGTTGATTTGATGCATTATATTACCGTAGCGAGAAGGAAATAGGGACGGATGGATAAGTGAGGAAGAAGAGGAAGAAGAAGAACATGAGGAAGAATACGAGGTGGACTCGGATTTAGAGTCTATGGCTACTAGTAGGTTTAATCCGATACAAGAATAGAAATGTGCGCTCCTGATTAGTTGTCCTCTTGATGAGAAATTTCTGACATTGGATTTTGAATTAGATCCTTTTGTTTCCATTTAGATGATTAAATCTTGGATTATTAGGTTTTGTTTTGGAAGTTCATCTTATGACAATTTTGCAAATTTTGTTTGATTAGTGGGAATAAAGCAAAATTTTGAAAGTATAGTTCTGGTTTGTTGTTTCTTTCTGATAGATTCGTTAAGTTTCCGTTAGTCCTCATAAGTTTCGTCTGCTTTTTGTTTTCTTAGCGGTGTCGCTTAATCATGTGATTCTGGTTATAGTATGTTAATTGCTATCCGTATGTTATCTGTATGTGATATGTTTTGTTGTGATACTGGTTATGTGGTTTGCCATGACCCGGGACAGAATATTGTGACAATAAGAACTTGTTATGTGATGCAAGTATTATGACGCCTGATCAACGTGATAATACCGAGATCATATAATTTGAACTTATTGAAATCATATGACGTCTGGGGAAATGCCTGTGGTTGATACGTGAATGGACTTTGACTTATATCTGTTATTTGTCACTCCTCATGTTCGATTGGAATTTTGTACCTCTTGGTGAGATTCTCACCGACATCTGTTACGTGTAAGATTTGTACACTTGGAATCCGAAATCGTTATGATCTGTGTGAACCTATAGATTGCTATGTCTACCCTAAGCTTGTACGTCTCCACGTACTTCTGCGATTAGTAAGACCGTTAGGATTCGTTCTGTCTATGCATATGTTGTTTTCATCATTAGATACCTGAATAAGTTAGAGCGTGTTGTTTGATTTTCTGCATCTAATCTGTTTTCTGCCATTACTATGATAAGTATATGATTATCTGTTGTAAGTATCTGAATAGTAAATTTATTTCTGAAAGTATGAGTTTGAAGATTTTTGATAAAAAAATCCGTTTGTTCTGAGATGAGTTCCGTGTTCGTTTTAATTCCTCGAAACTCTGAAATCCGCATTTGTTTGTTGTTCCGTTCCGTCTCGTCCAATTTCGAGGACGAAATTTTCTTTTTAGAAGGGGAGAGTTGTAAAACCCTAAAAATATAAAACGTGTTAAAAGACTATTTTTCCCTCACAATTAACAAATTATAAAATACGCAAAATATGTTAACGTTCATTAAAAGAAATTTAAAATCTAACTTATAAGTTACTTTAAATTTCTTATGTGCATATTAACTAATCGACTTTTGGTACGACAAAAAGTGAAACCCTACAAATATTCGGCCAAGCCCAAGTTCAAACCCACTTTTCCTTTTCTTTGTGAGCCGATTTCCACCATGAGCCCATATGGGTCGGTTCTTGTAAGCCGAATACCACACAAATCCATAGGAGTCGACAACTATAACAAAACCCTTCGTTAGTCTCCATATGAAACCCTAGTCCTAAAAAGTATACGACATCTTCTCTCCATCTCCTGCTCCTCTTTTCATCGACTACAACCAAAGAAGAAGCTCAAGAAGACGATTTAATTTGCTCCATTCTATCATCGTTTCTTTCGTTTTGTGTCACGCTATCAAGGTATCATTTATACTCTCCTCGTCTTCATGTTAGATCTTAATTCTTGTCGTGTATGTTCATGACCATACGCATGGTTTGTACTTTTTTTATGGTTTGTTAAACTAAATTTAGATAACCTAATATATGTATTACATGGAATAATGAAATAAGGTTTTGATAAGGATCGATCATGCTAACTAACTGTTTTGGTTTTCCTCTTTGTCGTGGGTCTTGAGCAACCCCTAGTCGACATTTTCTTTATTCACAAAGCATGCAACGAATGAGCATATGAACCTAGTAATATGTAATTTTGTCATGTGTTTAAAATCGATAATGAAACACTAAAATAACAAGGTGGATATGTCGATTAAAGCCTTGTAAAATCTGATTTGGTTCTTTCTGTCGGTGTGTGTCTTGCACCCTACTCACGCCTTTGTATAGACCTAATAATATGTCCGCTTAATGTTTAACATGAAGCAAATGTTACTCGGTTATTAACACATTAAAGACATGACTTAAAGCTTTGTTATACATGTTAATAAGTAGGACAATTCTGGTCCTATTGTCGTTTAAAAGCTGGTCGTGGGGTTCGACCCCTTTTGTGCACTATATGAGTCTCTAAACTAGGTCTAAGGTATGTGGTGTCGGGAAGGGTTTGTAACCTGAAATAATGAAACAATTTAAGCACTATTAAAACATATGTTTGACATCATAAATACTTTGATAAACCTGCGTTTTGGTGCCTTCAAAATCTGGTCATGAATGGTTAAACTAGTCGTGTGTTAACGCTCTAATAACGTGTCATATGGGAAACCCTGGGTTTTGCATGTGTGTTGCGTACGTATTGAAACAAGAGGAAAGGGTAAGGTTTTGGTCTCATTAAGTTTGTATTCGAGCAATGTCACATGGGAGTCTTGGTCTTTCATGAAAGATATAAAAGCTTGTGTAAACTGTTTTTGAAAGAGAGTCTTAAAATCCGTTCTTGACATTTATAAACCCTATACTTTGAATGATGATCATGTAATCCCTCAAATAAGATAATTATCATATTAAACCCTTAAGTTTACCATATATCCTTTGTAACCTATAAGTTTGGCTAGTTAATGAATTATACCCTAAAATGTTGTAATTCAGTCCGTCATTAAAAGTGAGAATGTACTGACAACTCTAAAAGTATTAATGAGATTAGTCCGTTATAGCTTTAATGATGCTAATAAGTATTAAATAAATCATAGTTCGTGTAGATTCGTTGAAGGAGACGCGACGTTATATCTTCGTGATTCACTCATTCGTTTGCTTTCTCTCATTTGCGTTAAGGTACATATATTCTGACCTTTTCAGTAAAGGTTCCTTATAACGTTTTCTTTTCGTTAGCTTTTATATTAGGATTTCCTAAGCCTTTGCTATGAACCCTATTTTGTTTGTTTGAGCTGCTGTTTATCCGAACTCGATTTTTGAATTATAAAACATCCGATTTTGAACTATATGATATGAAAACCTTGATTTTGAAAACATGATTAATCTTCGATAAAGTATGATCTCGTGTCGGTTTGACATTCGATTTGACCTAAGATAGTTTGACACCCGAGCCAAATATTAACTAGTCATGGGGTTCCATGTCCGTGTCGTTGATGCACCTCTCGACATGACTCTAGGCGATGAGTGAAGTTCGCCACGTCCCTTATCTCGTTATCTCATTATGAGCTCAAGTTATATTATATTACCAATATCCGTCTGTTGGGGTGTATGGATGCATCCTAGATCGATCTCGTTATCCGATATGATTTGTCTAGTGAATGATGTCGTGTGCAATACGCGTCTTCACAACTTCGGGAGCTAGCTACTCCAAATTATTTTCTAAGGTTATTTACGTATATGTATGATGTTTACGATATGATATGTCCGGGCTCGTGGTAGTTAAATAAATCCTTATCTCATATGTCTCGTTAAGTATTCATTATGGTTTAGTACTTTCGAGTGTTATATTATGTATTCGATATGACATGTTAGTGAATGTGCTCATGACGTATATGTTCAAGTGATTACTAGTTGCCATGCTAGGATAGGATTAATATGTTTAAACATGATTCATTATATCCGATGTTATGTTAGTTTATCGTTATGTGAAATTCGTTGATCCGCAAGATGAATGTGCTAGTGTACAATTGTGTGTTTTGGAAGTTTAGTATGTATGATGGTTCAGTTATTTTATAAACCTTGCCTATCGGTTAGTTATCTGTCTGCATATGTGACATGCCATGTTAAAACTCTGTTGATGTTAAGATTTGATCTGAGAACTGGTTTAGTTTATGATATCTGTTCTGATATTTGCTAATGGCTATGCTATGTTTTGTTTGGTCTATTTAGTTATAGTTTGTCTACTATGTTTTCTATTTGCTTGTGAGACTGCCATGATTTGACTGCTATTTCCGCTGCTACAATATTGAATTAAGTGTGTTAAATGTAGGTTGATTAATTTGTATGAATGCCATGATTATTTCTAGAAAGTGTTTCCGTTCGCCTTTAGATATTCCGTTTGGCTTATATGAGCTCTACTATCTGAATGTAGTGAATGTCTGGTTATTTTGATGTGTTTGAGTACGTGCCATCAGTGTGCTATGTGTTGTTCTTGATTGCTATTTGTTCTTCCGGATTGTGATATTTGTGTTTCGCAGAATCCTCAATGATTCATTATTCTCGCCCGCTACGATTTTTGTTATTCGTTTCTTTGTTCAATTCGTATTTATGTTTTTGTTTAGTTTTTTGTTTTGCTATATCTGTTCACTGGGCTTTGTAAGCTCAGCCGCATTTCTTTTCCTGCGGCAGGTATTAGGCATTCAAGATGAGCTTATGGGATGTTTGATCTGGGTTTGAGAGTAGAGCTGAGAGCAAAGATTTGACCATAGAGATCTTAGAATTATTTTGGTTATTAAGTTATTTATATCTTCTTTTGTAAGTTTTGTAAAGGCTTCCGCTATTGTAAAGTACTTAAGGTTCTGATATGAAACCGTATTTGTGATATCTTTACCCTTGTCGGGTTGGGGTGTTACAGGTTGCCTGCACCCCTTCATTCTCTTTTTCTTCAACTGCATCCTTTGAAGAATCATCTATTACTGGTTCTTTACCTTCCATGTGAGCCACACTTAAAAAACACACACAAACTCTAATAGAAACCAGTTCTGGATAGTAATCGCATCTTCGTCATCTCCGTCGTCTCCATCATCTATTTTCAAATTGAATCCGGCGTTGTTTATCTACGCCGTTGACTCTGGTATTGACTCTGTAATTTTTTTTTATTGAATCTGATTCAGTTTTTAACAACTTTTATCCGGCGTTGACTATCTCATGTGAATATGTTAATTGAATTTCATATTTATTTTTTTCACATATGAAGATGTTAATTGATTTATTAGATAATGTTTGTTTGTTACTTTTGACTATCTCATTATATGTTTTTTTTATTACATATCTTTTTTTGCACGTGTGAAGATGTTTATTGATTTATTTAGATACTGTTTTTACTGTTTGTTTATTATGTTGACTATTTGATGTTTTTAGATTGCATAAATCATAGTTTATCTTTGATTATTTGAGGTTTGGAAAATTTATGTTAATAATATCAGTAACTAATTGAATTTTGAGTTTATTATTGTAATTAAGTTTAGTTAGAGTATATTCGCATGTGAAGAATATCGAGATTAGCTATTATTTTGATTATTTATGTTTCACAAATGATATCATAAAATCATAACATAAAATTTGATGCAGTAATCTAGTACCTTGTTAATTAGATAAATACTTATTACCTTACATACCAAATAAGTCCAAAATAGCACATTCTTAAACATATACAAAACACATTCATAATCCTAAAAATCATCAGAATCAGCTGCAACTTCTTTGAGTATGTTGATAAGCTTTTTGGCACATTCAACCATCTCTTGATACTTAGCTTTGACAACAAAGATTATGATCTTTCAAATTCTTAAACCGGTTTTCATCTCTTCATACTTAAGCCAAAGATCAACATTATAATCTTTGTAAATCTTAAACTCATTATCGCCTCTTCACACGCTGCTTCCAAATTAGCATTATCATCTTCGATCCTCTTGAAACGCTTTCATATCTTCATACTCATTTCATACTCGGAAGTTGTTCAATCATTCTCTTCCTCTTATCAATCAGCTCTTGTTTCTCTAAAATTTCCTTCTATTGGGAAAGTCTTTCCGGCTCACAAGCAATTACCATTCTCTTGAAACGGTCTATCATGTCTTTAAATAAAGAATCGTGCAAATTAGTACAATTCGGAGTGCATGTACCATCTTGACACAAAGAACACGGCATTTCATAAATGATTGTGATGATTGATAATCTAATTGATCTAAATGTTAATTGACTAAAATATCACAGTAGAAGTGAAAGGTAAATTTCACAAATGAAATGGTGTTTTTAGTTTTTGTGTAGACAACTGTATTATTTATTGACAATTTGAATTGGTGTATAGTGTGAATAATCCAAAGTAACTGTAAGAATTGGTGTTTGCAAATGGGTTTTTTGTGGTCGAAGAGTTAGAGTATCGCTTGCCTCTCGCATTTACTTTTTGTGAACTCTAGCATTTGACTATTTTGTTTTCACCGCTTAAAGGTAAGGATGTAAGTTGCTTTTGAGAAATGGTTTTGTATTTTTAAATCAATTTAATAATCTTCAACTGTCAACATCCACACATTCCTCGAAGATGACCAATGCATCAAGTCATAAAGACTTGATGCATTGAATACAATTAAATGGTTGAGGTAAAAGCTTTGCAAAACCAACTACTCCACCGCAAAAGCTTTTGCAATAACTTTTGCATATTTAATGTTGGGTGTAAAATGAAAGTTTAATAAATACAAAAGCTTTTTGACAATAGCTTCAAACGCTTGAAGTTTTACAAGTGTTTTTGTAAAAAGTCTTCTTCAAAGTTATTGCCACAATGGAGCAAGTCATTTGAATAGCTTATTAGAATAGTAAAAAGTCTTTCATCAAGTTTCCATTGCGGATGCTTACCCTAGGTGACTTTCATCGAAGAATCCCAATAACAAAATCGTTGTCCTTTTCTTCTTTTTTAGAAACAAATCCAGGTTTGTTGTATTCCCTCGTATGTACTTTGTTACCTTATTCGTTCATATATTTATAGAGTACATGAATATAAATAAGTGTGCAACTTTATATTTTATATTCTATTATTAAATATTTATTTAATTAAAATTTATTGAAATTGTTATTAGGGTTTATGTTTTATAGGTATGATCACTATACCCCTTAAATTCTAATTGTTATTAGGGTTTATGTTTTATAGGACATGGCGGAAACTAAAGAAGTCATATTTAAAGTTCACCACAACGGGAAATTTGAATTTCAGCCACTCCGCTATGTAGGCTTACCAGGGTGCTTGATCATGTTTTGAATGATATTGGAGGGGGAAAATGGGCTTTATTTTATGCTGCACCAAATAAGGCACTCGAAGATGGTTTAACATTGTTGCACACGACAATGACGTTCGACGAATGTATGACCTTGCGAGATGAGAATGGATCCATGGATCGCCTACATTGTGCACAAGCTACGTGCTTTGTCACAATTTTATTTCAAAAACATGGTATGGCAGAAGCGGACGGCGGCATGCGGTGCGGTAGTGCAACACCTTTCAAAAGAAGGAAGCTAACAAAGCGTGTTTCTATCACGAAACCGAAAGAGGTTCGAGATCATAGAAAAAAAGGGGTAGTGCACAAGGAAATGAAAGATTGTTGCAACAAAATCACCACACATTTCTTTTAGCCAATAATAATAAGGTTACAACCAATCATATCGCAACACAACACAACACATGCCTTTGATGCATGGTTGCACCGATATGAATGCTTGTTTCCTTTAAAAATAATTATGAGTTTATGCCGCCAACCATGCGATAGTGCTTCTATGGAAAACTTAGTGTTTGTGCTTTATGTCATTAAGTCTATCATTTATGATCATATGGTTAAGAATTATGGTTGCCCGATCGACAACAAGTATTGCCCAATTATGGCATTTAGTTGCCCAGATTGAAAATTGACGGTGGCTGAGGTTCAAATGAAATTGCCCAATAACATAAACTTGATTGTCGAATTTTCGTGTAGATAGTAGATGACAATAACAGTTTGCGTTTTGATTAGAATAGCACAATTGGGGATAAATATGCCCAAAATACTAATAACTCACTACAAGAGTTAAAGCAGTTGTTTTGAAAGTACAAATTAATTTTGATTCAATTGGGGATAAAAAAATAAAGAGTTACAACTGCTAGGGCAAAACATAGTTTAGACCCACACACATCATAATTCGCAACACCTAACAATCTGTTGCAATCAATTTCGAATTAAACATCAATGGTGCCCAACTCTTCTGCTGCAAACTCACAACATGGTTGCATTTTTGGAAAAACCAAAGGAGGCTACAGGGTTTGAACAAATTCTCAATTATGTGCATATGTGAATACGCAACCACTGCTACGGTTTACCCAACCACTGCTAGCGTCGCTGAAACCACCGCTAGTGTCGACGCAAATATCAACTTTGTTTCTGTTTTTCCAAATCCTTTATATTAAAAAAAGTCCCTAAAGTACAATATGGTTTTTTGCGAATTAAAAGGTTGACTAGTTGAAGTTCAAATTTTAAAAGTGAAATTTAAAGCGCCGATATGAATGATTTACTTCAGTTTGTCAAACGTGCATAAGCAACATTTTCAAAACCAACAATAGATGTGGAAGCTACATTATACCAAAAAAAGTATATACAGACATAACAAACTTTCAAGACAAAAAGGATAATAAACCGATAAATTCAAACTGCTTGTAATTACGGATAAGGCTTATCCAAATACCAAAAAGGAGAGAAAATCAGCATGTAAATATTCACGCTCCTTCCTAGAAAATTTATGACAAATCCAAAGAAGAAAAATAGATGCCTGGGTAGGAGCCTAGGCACGTGCCTACCCACAAAACAAAGAAATGAAAATTAATGATACCGCGTGCAAGAACGGAAAATCCTCGCTATAAATACGCGAGGTAAATAAAGGAAAGCACATAAAAAACAAAACAACCATTCCTCCACCAACAAAAATAGTTCGACACAGTACATCGTGATATAGACAAATTTTAGAAACACCAAAGAGAAGTTGAAGATGTTAATAAGAAAAGAACACGATGGTACACAAGACAAAAAAATACATCCGTCCGTCAACAACAACCCGTTGCCCACGCACCGTCGGTTCCAAAAAGCCCATACATAGCCTAAACCTTTACCCCTCAAAACAAAAACATAAGCGCAAACCAGATGTTGCGACAACTGAAACATGTTTTTAAATGACTACTAATAACAATTAGTCGTTTCTAAGACGACTAAATTGATCCATCTCCACGACCATTCACAACATTCCTTCAACCAAAAACCGTGTCCTTTGAGCTTTGTGGAAGCCTGCCCAGACCATATGGCGTACCAAAGGTGGGAGTTTAAATCGATTAGACTCTCATTAGCCATTTGGGATGTCCAAAGTTCAGGCAGTTCCTTCTTAACCTCGCTCTTTCTGAGCGGAAGTAGGAAGTATATCATGGGTATTGGGTCAAGGAGTGATAGAATGTGCAAAGAGAGGCAAACCACACACCGAAAATTATGGTCTCACCCTCCGTTGATTGCGGCCGGCCCCCAAGCAAGTGTACGTCTACCAATCTGGCAGATCGGGTTGGATAGACCGGGTTAAAGGTAAAATGACGAGCTTGCGGGAGCCGGATAAAATAAAGAGCAAACCACATAAAGAATTTTAAAAAAAATCACATGCTAACGTGTAGGGGATGATTGGTGTATTTTGTGACAGTTCTCTCTCCTCATTCCAATTCAAACCTATCACGTCGGGTGTATTTGTTTTTGTGAATTCTTTATGTAGTTCTACCATTGCTCTAAAATAAAAGCTATGCGGATGGAAAAGCTACCCCACTAAAAGCTCTTCCAAGACCGCTGCAGAGGGCGGATTTACACGGAACCCCTTGAAGGCCTATCGAACTTCTCGGGAATCCCATGGAAAATACGACCGCCCACGAGGAAGTAAGCCACGAAATCCTTCAAGAAAATGAGAGCAAACAAGAAGGATTCCGCCTCACAAGAGAAACGCAAAATACCAACACCGTGAAGTCGCTGCACTCACTCGCTAATGTAGTTTTTCACCGCTAGTATGATTGTGTCGGTTTAATATGTAACATTCTAGAATTTCTTGGGTAGGATGTTTTGTATTAGATAAGTATGCTAAGTATAATTATCCTGTAGAGTACATACTGTATATTGTAAAGGACTCCTTAGCCTATAAAAGGAGGTCCTAGGCTAGAGTTTGATATAATTTTCATCATATTTAGAGTCAATACACTTCAAGGTTGTAATCGCTAATACTATTCAGAGTATCGCTAATACTATTCAGAGTATTCGTGTATTAATAATATATCCAGGTGTTTTATAGACCATAACTTATTGTAAAAACATTAACATCTTCACTTTGACGTAAGCACATAACGCTTCAGGTTATTAGATGTGTAGAGTGAGTTGATTATTTTGAGGTTTATGCGACATTTCTAAACGCCAAAAATGGTACAATGCTTTTATGCTTGATTACTTAAATTAAATATCCAGAATTATAAAATGAATTGGTTGTATACTTACAATCGCTAGTTAATTTTACTATCGCTAGTTATTCGACTCATCGCTAGTAAACTGAATAGGTTGTATATTTACAATCGCTAGTATTATACGCACAACCGCTAGTTATTCTAACAACGCTAGTGATAGAAGTTGCCCTACGTGCAACAGCTTAGTTGCCAAATTGATATTTGGAAACAAGCGCTAGTTAGCGAGATGAAATAAAATGGATAATGGCAACAAAGGAAATACTAAATACGTTGACATACAACGTTTCATACAGACGACAACCTACTACACATTACGATTACTACATAATTATAAGTTTAATGGTTACATATTATATAACCCCTTGATAAACAGACACACCAAACTTTATGTACACAAATTTAATTGACACAGGGTATTCAACCCATACATAAAACTACAACCACTAGAACAATTTTACAACGGCTGTGACGGAAGATCGGGGGAGTTTCAACAGCTTCCTAGCGAACTCCTAATTCTTCTTGATATTATCATAACCATCGTCCATCAAATCGGCGGCCCGCTATACATTTTCTTTAACGACGTGGAACAAGCAAGTATAAACTTTATTATGTGTAATTCATTCTGTGATCTAGGAAAGGATTGAAAAATCACAGTCTGAATCTGCCAATGGCTGAATGTGGTTGTGTCTAAATCTAATGAACGTTGTTCCAAAGGTAAAACACTAAGCATGTGTGCGACCGGAAAATAAAATAGTATTGAGATACAAAAACATGCCAGTTTACGGATGTTTATTTGATACGTATGAAATAAAGTATTACACTTACTCTGGTTTCCAGCATTTTCAAGTTTGGAGATCCGCAAATCATTTGGACGATGAGTGACACGATAACAGTCTCGCCAAAATCAACTCCTTTTAGATTCATATTAACGAGGGATACAAACGGCAAAGGGACATTCATCCTGGAATTACCATCACGCATCAACTACAATAGGTCAACTTTTGGGTTAGTTTCAAAGATTAAATATCGTTAGAGTTACACATATATTTAACATTGTAAAACTAGAAGTGTAAATCTCAAAATAGTGCAATAGTGAAAATCCAATGTAAGGGTCTCAAGAGATGGAAGTCTTGTCAGGTGAAAGATATTGGATGCTATGATTGTCGTGACAAAGATTCAAATACCGAATGACAAATGTAACTTTTTCAAATTCCTAAGACTTGCAAGATTCCATAGTTTCATCCCGTTTGTACTCTCAACATCCAATCTAAGAGACTCAAGTAAGGGACAACCAACAATTAAATCCCAAACTGCATCGGTTAGAAATTTGACTAAACACAATTCTAAGCTAAGTAAATTTGGAAAAGTAGTGAAAACACCAAACTAGGAAAATCACAACAATGAATTTCAAGATGTTTCAATTCAATACGCAGAAGTTGGGTTGGAAATGTAACGGTTGTCCATACCAGCTTCTAATTTCCAGTCCTCAATTTCTTCTGATGCCAAAAACATAAGCCAATCACGAATCTCTTCATAATTCAAGTCTTCCATTCCGGACAACGGTTTGGGATCTACAGAGAAGACAAACTTTTTATGGGACCCGTAGTCGATTTAAAAGTCTAGTAACATGCCTCCCATCAAAATTATATGTTAAATAATAAAAGAAATCCTCATCAATTCTGACTTCGATGATCAAGGTCCACTTAAACCTCCAATTTGTAGATAAAATAGAGGTGCTCACCGCTTCTTTTATTGGCAACCGATTCAAAATGTTACCGATCACTGTATCTGGCATGTTGCTAATATAATCTCTCATAGTGGTGATAACATTAGCTCGAAACGACATGGTTTTCAAGGAAATTTTGGATGAGGGTTGTTGATTTGCAATTGATGGTCAGAACGAGGGTGTGTTATTATGATCATTAAATGTGGTTGTTGGGTTGGTTCATTGATTCGCGCCCAAGATACAAGCTTTTCAAATTTGGTCCGTAAAATATTACGAAATGGTATATTTTAGTAAGCCATGGTAATATGGCGGACCTATTACACAATCAATGTGCTATGAGCATCACTTATTCTAAAAACTACGACGTCTTCGCTTTGACGTAAGCACATAACGACATCATGTTATCGGATGTGTAGAGTTACATTCATTTGAGTTGATTATTTTGAGCTATATGCGACATTTCTAAGCGTAAAAAAATGCTACACTGCTTTTATGCACGATTACTTAAATTAAATATCTCAAATTATAAAATGAATTGGTCTTATACTTACAACTGCTAGTTATTTTTACTACCGCTATAGTTATTTTTACTACCGCTAGTAAAACTGAATTGGTTGTATACTTACAACTGCTAGTTATTTTTACTACCGCTATACTTATTTTTACTACCGCTAGTAAAACTGAATTGGTTGTATACTTATGATTCGATTGTAGTGAGTGTGGTGAAATAAACACAATATCAATATATCAAATTAACCGTAAAACCCGACAAATTAACCTTTTAGGAAAAGGGTTAACGTGCCAAATCTTACGGGTGTGATAAAAGTGATACCGGAAAAGTGATTTCCCGGGTCGTGTCCCAACGAGGTGTGAATGGAAGGATTCGTTGAGTTTTGTGATTTATAACTTGAATTGGATTAATGATTTTTTGTTGATTTGAATTACGTTGCTGAACTAAGTCCTAGGGTGCTAAAACTAAAAAAAACATAAAAATCGGGAACCACCCGAGCCATAAACGTAAAACTTTTGCAATTTAAGGGCTACGGGTGTGAAATCAATTTTCCTACGTTATATTTGACTAAAAATAATTTTAGAAAAAGCGGGAATTTTTTCGACTTTCAAAATAATTACTACGAATTAAAATCTAATTTAATCTAATTAAATGATTAAAAATACTAAAACATTTTTGAAAAATCTGAAAATTTCCCTAAAAGTACTTGAAACAGTGCTTGTCCTAAGAAAAATAAGAAACTTGGGGGTTATTTTGGAAAATAAGCAAAAATTAAGCTAACAAGTGCTTTAAGCAAAACTATTCAAAATCCCTTTAAGAAATTAATGATGCAGATCAGTAACAACAAAGATCCTAAGGGCAGATGGTATTTGGTGTGCTGTGTTGACGTTTACTGAGAGGGTAGTGGCCTGAGTTCGAATCCCCTATCAGACCCGTTTTTTTTTTTTTTTTTTTGCTTTGTTTTTTTTACAGCTTAAGTTTCAGATCAAAAGCAAATATTTTTTTTTTTTTGAGAATTTTCTTTTGGAAAATCAAAGATAAGATCAGAACTGATGTTTTTTTTGTGAAAACTTTTTGTTCAACACTTTCCCATTAAGCTGTTTAGAACAGCTTATAACTAGCACAAATTTATCAAACCAAACACCCCTTAGATTCACTTATAAGTTCCAAATAAGCAACAACAACAATAGGAAAACAGAAATGAGCTATCCTGCAACTAAACTTCCACACTAAGCTAGAACTAGAATGAACCAATTTAGGAAAATTGACACTAAGAAAATGGGAACAAGCATCAGGCAAGCATAGGGGGATCCTAACTACTGAAAATAAGCAATCAAGTTAAAATTCTAAAAAGCTATAATTAACACTATTAAGCTAAGATTATATAAACTAAGCTAAACAAACAAATAGGGCAACTAACTACTGAGATAAGCCAAATAAGATATTTTTAAGCTAAAAGAGAGAGAGAAAAAAGAAGAGTAACTGATTTGCAGGCTCAATTCAGTCCAATGTGGCTTCTTGGGGCTTATTTTTAAGTCACCAAAATAAGCTGCAAATTTAGGGACAAGCTGCAAGCACAAGGTTAGCACAGTAGAGACTCAATAAAAACCAAGTATGCAAGTTTTGAAGATCAAAAAGCTACAAAAGTAGCTTATGAACAACAGCTTATAGCTTGCTGTTCTGTTCGGTTTTAGAAAGCAAAAAACCAATCTTTTTATTACAACTAAACTTATACTAAACTTATGCAATCATTTTCAAAACCTTGTTACTGATTTAAGACTAGTAGAATGCGTTTGACTTGGAGAGCAAAACGGGTAAAAAGTGGGTTTCGACCTGGTTATGAGCAATAACCAAACACTCCTTAAAGTATGAAACAAACTTTAAAACAAAATTTTGATGCTTGACCCCCTTTTTCTTTAAGATTAATTTGATGTTTAAATTAAAAACTCTTAACAATTAATAAGACTTAATAACTAAATAACCATAAAACATGAAACTGAAAGATTTCTTTTCATTGATTAAGAAAATAAATTACAACAGAAAATAAGAAAACTGATTTAAAGCTAAAACTAGGGGTGCCTCATATCAATGGCTACAAGACCCTATTTATACTAAGTGAGTTGGTCTTCCAATCCTCTTGTGTCTTCACTGTTGTGCTTTCTCTGTGAGGGAAAAGTGAGTTGGGAAGACTTTGTGCTTCTTGGGATATAATCAGAACCGTCCATATGTGTTGGAGAAACAATCATAAGATCAAAACCCTTGATAGTGTGTTTGATTCTTGAGTCCAATGGGAAAGCCAATGATTGCCACCATGGAATGCATCATGTGAAGAACTCTTTGGCTCGTTCTTGTTGCAGATTCCAAGCCTTGAGAGTGATGGGGGGAAGTGGAGGCTGACTAGGAGCTGAGTGTGAATTGGCGGGATAGGTTTTAGGTGGGATTTTAACTTGTGGAGTTTTCTGGTTTTGGGTAATGTGGGAGGAAGGGGAGATGGATTTTATTACTGGTTTGGAGTGATAAGGTTTTTAAGTTTAAAAGGTTTTATAAAAGGATTAAAATGTTTTAAGGATAAAGTTTTTTTTTTTTTTTTTTTTTTTTTTGATTTATTTATTTTTTTTTTGAAATAAAAATTTGTTTTAAGAAAATAGGATTTTTACAAATTGGGTTTTAAAAACGAGAATAGGATTTTGGCTTAAAAAGTGTTTTGGAGATTATCGGTATCGGGGAAAAATGGTGAAATGGGTTTTTAGTGGGTTTGGAATAGATTTTAGGTTGTTTTCCCCCTGATCACTCTCAAAACGTGTCTCGGGCTTCCGAAATGTAGAAATCGCTTCCGGCCACGTCTTGACCGCACTTTTCCAGCTTCAACTCGATTTATCCGTTTCAGCTCTGCTTTCAATCCTTTTGTACCTGAAAGACATAAAACACACTTCGAGGATATTTTTAACATATTTTGAGCGTATTTGGGTGTTTTTAGTCATTTTTGAGGTCTTAGGTGGGTAAAAACGATGAGTGAATAAGCACTCATCAACTTACAACTGCTAGTTCCCCAGATTAAACAAACATGTATAATGGGATTACAGAACATATGAAATAGTAAATACGTTGACATACAACGTTTCATACATACAACCTACTACATATTACGATTACTACATAATTATAAGTTTAATGGTTACATAATATATAACCACTTGATTTATAAAATTCACCAAGTACGCAGAAAAAGCTAACCACTCCATGCTTCCTTCCCATACAGACATCGTACTAAAACCACAAAGGTTCATTCCCATTAAGCATGATCCCTAACTTCATCGAACAAACACATTGAACATAAATATAATGGTGTAAGTTAAAAATAAAACATTAATAGAATGGTAAGTTAAAAATAAAACATACTATAAACATCATGGTCTCAGGTGATTTAACAAAAGAAGAGATTCTTTGTATGGGCGATGTAGAAAGATCCCGATCTCCTAACATTCCCATGCGGACAAATAATTCAAGTTCTTTGTTGTACACAAATACCGATCGACCCAAATGATTGCCACCAGACGCTTCCACTATTAGAGCTTGATACTTTGTAAACCCAAGCAAACGAACCGAATATAGGGTAGGGATGGCAATAGGCTTCTAAATGATGTTATGGAAGAACCATTGACGTCCAACAACCATCCGCAAAACAATGGAATATCATCACCAATGATCGTCCCGAAATCACTAGAGAGGTTCCAAGATCGAAAACATTGAATGGAACCGGAGTTCATTTTTAAAATCATGTAGGTCTATAACTTTAAATTGGTCGGTTACCAAATCAAAAGAAATCAACATATAAATATTGTAAATAACACCATCCTCATTAGTTAACTTTTCACTCCCAAATTCAATAGATAAAACGACCTACAATTGCATGACTTTTACGTTTCAATTTGATAGTTTCGGAGGGGTGGAAATTTTCAAGGATTGTCCACCTTAACGAGTTCAAAGAAAAGATGAAACATACCGTAAACCATTTTTGAAAACAGGATAGAGACCTTCACGATCGTCGGGTCAAGAGTGTCCTGGACGGACGGCAAAACCAAAACAAATCTTTTGACGCTCGATTTGATGCGTGTAAAGCGGGACAAATCGCAAGTGATTTTTGATTGTCGGGTTCCAAATAACGATCATTAGATTAGAACCATAGACAAAATACCAAAGACCATTAGAATTGCCAATCAGTAATTATAGATGAAAGCATTAAATCAGATTAAGTGGCGTAGCGATTAGTCGTTCATCTAAAGCTAACATAAAATCTTGGTCACCCATATCGAATGTTAGCGTAAATAAACACTCATCATTACGACAAACACCGTAATTAAAGATGAAGCTTCCACAATCTATACTAGCCTTCCATAACTTGCAAACACTACGTTGCTGGAGTATAGACTTAGGATGTAGCCTACGGATGATATCTAGTTGAACATCCAGTGAGATATTGTCAGACATATTTTTTAAACAAAATCAGAAAGATTGGGATAAAGATATGAAGTCAATAAACCAAAAGAAGAAAGAAAGATTTTGTTAAACAAATTGTATTGAAGAAAGTGATTGGGAACATAAGACATTAAAGGACATGTACCGTGATGTACTTTTGGGCAACCAAATATTATATTATGCTATATAGCATATATTAATAAAGTATACATAACCAATATAGAAGTGGTTTGCAAACCATAGCCGTTTTTGTATATGTGCACGGTTATTCACAAAAGAAATGCCGTTGATTTAAAAAAAATTATAATAATCGACTAATATATAACACAAGTAAAAATACATATAGTAAAAGTTGAAAGAAAAAGACTTCACAAGTGAACATTTGACAATAATTATGGGTCAAACGGACATTAAGGATCGTACCTTGAAAGACGGCTATCAATTTGTGTATTCAACCTTGTGGTTCCGTATATTCAAGCATCCGTTCACGGTAAGCTAAAGCCAATCTGCATCGGCCGGGTCTAAATGTACCACATCAAATCAACCCATACATCCAAGTGTTGCGGACATATAAAAGTACGTCCAAACGGCCCTTTTAGACTGAAAATAGTAGATATAAACTTCAACAGCTACTTGAAAAGCTTAAGATAAGATATAAAAGCTTAAAAGTTAGAAGTACTTGTATGCTAGAGAAAATCAATTCCAACAATACCTTAAATATCATAGAAAATAAGTCCTAACAAGCTATAGTTGCTCCATTTGCAAATCAATGTCACACATTCAGAACACCATTCCTCCTAAATATATCTAGAGTATAAAAGAAGATATAATAATTTAGATACAATAATCAATACTGAGCCTGAATCAAGAGTATAAAAGAAGATATACTAATTTAGATACAATTATCAATACTGAGCCTGATTCATACGTTTTTTAGCAGAACATAAATGCATCAAATTAAGAAATTTAGAAAACCTGATTTTCGGTTTAGGGGTGTGATGAGTGTGTAAAAACTCATCATTTTTGGGTCAATCTGAACCGCAAAACGCCTAAAATGCTCGAAAATACATCAAAATACCGAAAATATTCCGCATTGCATTTTATATGTTTCGGATGCAAAATGTTTAAAATCGATGAAAAATGAGCAAAGTTTGCATAATTGGCGCTCCCCAAGTTTCTAAAATTGTCAAAATAGTCCTCGAGTCCTAATTTCAAAGAAAAAATCACCAAAGGTCCTTTTAAATCATAACTTGTCAAAATTAGTCCTTTGGTGAAAAATATAAAAGTTTGAGAAAATTACAAGTTTGGTCCTCCAAGTTTCAAAATTGGCAAAAATGGTCCTTGGAAAATTTGAAAATGTCAATTTTGGTCCTTGCACTATTGAAACTTGTCACTTTTAACCCTTGGATCAACTTTGATGAAATGGCAGCAATGGTCCTTTGAATTTCAAAATTTACAACAAAGGTCCCTAACATATTAAACCCTTATACCCTTTGGACCCTATCAAATACCCTTTGTGACCCTGCCAACCCAAATGACCCCCTGCCTGATTTGACCCCCCTTTCTTATTAATAATCCCGGTCAAATGTCTTGGTCAAACCTAGCCTACGCGCCAAAAGCTTCTTCCCTGCCAATCCCTGCAACACTTAAGCTCACCCATTCCCCCTCCTCACCTATCCACTCTTCATGTTCCCCCTCCTCCACCACACTCCAAAACACATTTAATGCACTCCTCTTCCCCACACTCAACACCCAACTGTCAAATACCTTTTTCCCGCCAAAAATGGAATGAATGGCCAAGATTGCCTAAAGTGATCCAAGGGCCTCAAACACAGCTGGGATTTGATGAGAGAGGTGTGAGAAGATGTTTGGAATATATAAGGAAGCAAAAGAAGCAAGAATGGGGAGTAGCTAGTTTTTATAAATTTCTTTAATGTCGTTTTTTTTATAAATGTATTAATTTAAATTAAAATGATGTAGTTTCAGTGTATTTGTATCTCATTTAAGTTAAAAACATCATTGTATTGTACTTTTGAGCATCAATTCAAGTTTTCATATAAGTTCCAAGTTTATGGTTTACTGTTGAAAATTTCAGTTTCATTCTCTTATTTACAAGCTTCTATTAGACTCTTTTTAAGTTTAAACAAGTTTAATCAAGCTTATTTTAGCTTTTGACAAGCCTTGGAAACAGTTTAAAGCCTTTTCACTCATGGTCAACAAAAGTCAAACTGGGTCAAAGTGGCGAAGAAATTGGTTATGGTTGATGCAGAGGATGGATAATGGTTGGATTAGATTAGCTTAGAGTATTTCTGGTTTTGGTTTTGGCCTGCAAACAATTTGGACACATGTGAGTAGCATTCTCTATTTCAGTTTTTCATCCATTTTGCAGATTGTGTTCATATTTGTGTTTGTAGTTATAACTTGTTCAAATGTGTTTAATTAGTTGTATTTAAGTCATTCAAACTTAGTTTGATCCTTATTACATGTTGCTTCAGTAGTTGGTGTAGGTTTAAGTTCTTATCAGTTATAACAATGGTGTTTGGATCAGCTTTATACATTGTGCCATAGGTTAGCTCAGTAGTTAGAGCTTGTTGTTTCAAGTTTGGTTAGCTTATTAGAACTCATTCTAGTGATTATCTTGTGCCTGCACATGCCCAAAGTCAAAATTCATGTCATCTGTCTTAATCACTTATCTGTTGAGTCATTTTCAAGTCAAAAGCTCATTTTGTGTTTGAAATTCATAGATAAAGCTTGCATTAGTGTTATTTCATCAATTAACATCATATTCAGTCTATAAATCAAGATCAAAACTCAAAATAGTCAACATTTCAGTTTTGTTAAAAAGTCAAAAAGCTTGAAAACTCAGTTTTGGCCAAAATAGGGTGATTTTTCTTGGGCTCATTTCTGAGTCAATCTCAATGAAAATTGTAGTTTTAAAAAGTCCTACTGGTCTATTTTCTTATCCTCATTTTTGTATAATTTTGTGAATTTTTCTTAAGCTTCATTTGAGCTTGTCAACATGGATTAAATCCTCTGCAATCGACTCGATAACCGAGTCTCAAGACAGGGTATTGCAGACCTTGCATCAAGCTCATCTGAGCACCTCTAGGTCTAGTTTTTAGTTTTAAGGTTCTTGGCCAGGTCTTCTCCAAAGTCCAATTGCTGGTTTTCATATTCAGCTTATTTTGAAGCTTGTGCATAAGCTCAAACTTGGTACCCTAAATTCTGTTTTTAGCAATTAGCTCATATAGTCAAATCTTAGCAACTTGTAATCCAAAGGATATGGCTTGTTGATTCTAGTTGCATTTGGTCACTTTTAGCTTATTTTAGCTTGTGTATCAGTTTGGTGCTTGTTTTGTCCCTTTAGCTTATCCAAGTGCTTATTTCATAAGCACTTTGCTCATCAGTTTCTTAATCCCCCACATAACCTCCTGTTTTTCCATTTTTCCTAGATTCCAAATATTATTTTAGAGTTTTCCTGAAATTTTCAGATTTTTCCTAGCTTGTTTGCTATTTTTCTTGATTTAAATTAGTTTTTAAGCATTTTTAAATAGCATTTAATACAAATAATTAGGAAAAGTTTCAAAAAAATAATTTTTCATTTTTCGTAAGTTAAGATAAATATAAAAACACAAAAAAATATTTTTCTAGATTTTTCTTAGTTAAATTTGTATTTTTAAATAATTTAATTAGTTTTAAATAGTTTTTAATTCATAGAAAATAGAAAATAATCGGAAAAATATAAAATAGTTTTGAAAATTCTATTTTGTTATTTTAGATTTTTCCAAGTCATAATTTTATTTTTCTAGCTTTATTTCCTATTTTCTTGTATTTTAGGTAATTATTTAATAGTTAAAATTAGTTTTTAATTAATAATATTTAATTAAATAGTTATAAAAATAATTTTATTTTTCTATAAATTTTATTTTATCATTAGGTTTGTAAAAATGTCATTTTCATATTTTTAGGACTTTTATTTCTTAGATCTCACTTTTTATTTTGTACGTTTACGTAATTTTATTTAAACGTAAGTTTTAAGTTTTAAACGCTCATCAATTTTAAAAATAGTGATAGCGTTTATTTAATAGTTTTATCTTTTAATTTCCTTTAATTTGCATTTAAGCCGTTGTAATTTGTTGGCTTTTTCTCGTAGTTATAATCATATCGGATCCCTTTTTTCGCTCAAATTCCTCGATCACTATACGTTTGGTGATCCATTGCATAGCTCATTGGGACATAACGACCGGAAACCCTATACTCCTCGGATCTTCATTGAGTTCGTTCTCGAACCGCTTTAAGTTTCTTACGGTCGCCATTCACAAGTGGGCTGGCGTGAGAAAAACTTGAATCGTTTGGGAGCGAATCAAATTTTTGGCGCCACGCCGGAGTCAGGTTGATTATCTTCCGCTTAGCGATTAGTGATTTGGATATTCACTCCTTGTTTATACCATCCAGATGTGTTTATATTTTCTTTTAAAATCAAAACCCAAAAGATTTTCATTCTCTGTTTTGCAACATGTTTTCAAAAATACCAAAATATTCCTCTTTACCCTCTTACCCTTTTGATTCTTTATCCCTTTACCCTCATCCATTTGATTCTAACTTCTTCTATTCTCATGGAATCTCTCGAGGACGACTGGGACGGTTGAAAAACTTCGGACTTTATCACAAATGTCAAGAATTGTGTTGTTCTTGATGATCCATTAATTCTGCGTAGGGAAATGGAACGAGAAACCGGGTGACAAAGGACCAAGTACTTCCTCCGATAATGGAAGTGCTAACACGTCCAACCTACGGTTATCCAAAGACCTAACCCTCAATTGCTCCTAAGCCGCCTAAAATTGATCCTAAACTTTCACGATTTACTTGTTAAAAGCAAACATGTAGAATTTAGACCGGTGACTAGCAAGAATGACTTGCTTAATCTTCACGCTTCTCAAGAACCGTAACCGAGACCATAACGAAGTGGTGGAAATTGCTAGCTCTCGAGCACACCACTTGTCCCACCTCCCGATTTTTCAAAATGTTCTTCAAGACTTGATAGTCATTCGGATTACCATGTTGGTTTTGTTGATTCTTTGAATAAACCGATTCCTACTCATAACTCTCAAATGCAATCGTTTATTCCTTGTGTCGGTTGTGGTGAGCCTCTCTTTGGTTCACCATGTCGTTGGTGTACTTGTGTACAATGTGGTAATGATATCCATAACGGGAGTTGTTTGTTTTGTGGTTCGAGGAATTCATTTGATTATGATCCTAATCCGAACTCATTTAACGACCCTTCAAACTTTTCCAATTACCCACCACAGCCCGACTTATCTTCATATAATCAACATATCTGCTAGAATTTTGTGGAGGTCCTCACCAAGGATTTGAGTGTCAATCCGAAACACGTTTGTCTATGAATGCTTTTCCGGTGATGCTCGTAACTTTGGTTATAACCAAAATCCATATGATTCACTAATCCGGACTCAGCAGTTTCTTGTTGCGAGTACTGTGGAGGTCCCATTTCACTCGATTGTCAAATAGGGAACCCAATTCCTTGTAACAATCATGACTCTCAAATGTTTGACAATTTCCAACCTCCACAAAGACTATACGGTTCAAACTCCACCGAGCCGTTGTCTCAAGAAATCTTCCAAGACTTTGAAACCGAATGAAAACACTTGATGATATGATTAGTAACTTTAAGAATCAAGTGAGTGGTGAAAAGACCATGGAGAATTGCTAGCCAAGCGAGAGGCCCGCCAATCTAGGGAAGAATTATTAGTCCTAGAGCATGCAACTGCAAGACGTTCCCAATTTCTCAAGGCATCTCTTTATGACGATGACGAGGAGAGTTTTATCCTTTTAAAGATAATATTTCTCAACTCCCTCGGTCGGTTGATATCCCAGAAGTTGAGATTCATTCTCAAACAACCGCTTTCACACCCGAGGCTCCCACTCACTCTCTCGAACACGGGGACGAGCATCTCGACACTGTTCACGAAAAGGAATCGGACGAATTCATAAAGTCTAGTGTTGAGAACCTTGTCCCAATCCCAGAGAGTCACAGGAACTTTGACCATATGTGTGATTCTCTTTCCCTATCGAGTGTTCAAATGATCATTTGGAAACTTTCTCCGATGTTAGCGACGATTGTGCTTCTTATGGAAACATCGAGTATGTTGAGGCATCACTTCCACAATCTAATGTCGATCATCTTCTTGAGGAGTTCTCCGTGAACTCACTTACATCAATCCACTTTTGATTTCGGCCGATCCGGGAGAGACCGAAAGTCTCATTGATAATGATCGTTCACTCACTTCTTATCCCAATAAATCCAATAGAGAATGTTGATCACTTTGTTCCCGAAACATTCAAAGCTACTTTCACCAATCCTCTATTTGAATTCGACTGATTCACTTCAATTTCGAGAATCCACTCATTGACACTCAGATTGAGGATAGCGATGAGCCCACAATGGAACAAGAGTTCACAACATCACTTCATGTGAATGGTTCTCTTCATGAAGAGTTCTCCGGTGAACTCTCTCATGACATATCTCTTCCGGAACATGATCATTTCTATTTTGATCTTGAGGATGATATTAGCTCGGAGGAAGGTATACTCTATCATATGAGTTTGCTTATTAATGATACTACCCTCACCCTTCCTCCCGATATGTCTACATTTGAGGATGAAGAATGGATCTTGATTGTTATAAAAATCTTTCTTCCTTTCCTCAAATATCTTGTGATTTCTCTCCATCTTCACTCCTTCGGGAATGAAGACACTATCTTTGACCCCGGCATTTTCACTTACCATTTTTGAGCCGGTTCTATGTATATCTCATCGGTGTGGAACTTTCACGTGCTTCAAATGTTTGTCCAAACATCTTGAATGAAAGTCCGATGGAGATTGTTTCTTCCACTTACTTCCCCATGAACCAATGAATTCGGGGTCGAGTTAAGCTAGCGACTCGGTAATCAAAAACAGTAGCTAAACATGGGTTTTCACCCGTGTGTCCCACCCTAGTGTGGGGGAGTTGCCCCACATGTTATATATATATAAATGTTCAAAAAAAAAAAAAAAAAAAAATTTCAAAATAATGGCCGTAGTATTTCCCTTTTACGTTCTTTGTTTCAAAGATAACTGCGATACTTTGAATATTGAGGGCAATATTCATTTCTAAGTGTGGGGATTCTCACTAATTTTATCATATAATATTATCCATCCAATTCCCTGTTTTTGGCCAAATTTTTTTGGAGTAAGTGTTTTACACTTACTCATTTGGTTATCATCCGCTTTGTCTAATAAACAAAAGGATTGGCTAATCCAAAGAAACGGCTCTTGGTAAAGATATATCAAATCCGCTTACGGCTTGCAATTTGCCCAAAATTGTATGGTATTCACCACCATATCCTAAAAGTGAAGAGTCACAGCCCGCAAGTTTATGGCTTGTGGTAAAGGCGTGGAAAACCATAATTGGTAATCACCACCAAAGATAATATTGATAATTTATCTAAGAGTTGGCTAGTCCGTATAAACGGCTTCGTAAAGATAAATCAAATCAGTTGAAGTCGGTGGTTTGCTCAAAATCACATGGTTATCTGTACCATGGTTCTTACTTGAACTCGAAACATTTGGCTACTCCGTAGTAATGGCTTTTGGTAAAGAGATTCAAATCCATTAATTTTTTCTCAAAAGATTGCTAGGGACTAGCAATAGTTTAGTGGGGGATTGATGAGTGTGTAAATACTCATCATTTTGGGTCAATCTGAATCGCAAAATGTCTAAAATGCTCGAAATACATCAAAATATCGAAAATATTCCAAAATTGCATTTATATGTTTCAGATGCAAAATGTTTAAAATCGATGAAAAATGAGCAAAGTTTGCATAATTGGCACTTTCAGTCCCCCAAGTTACTAAAATTGTCAAAAATAGTCCCTGAGTCCTAATTTCAAAAGAAAAAAATCACCAAAGGTCCTTTTTAAATCATAACTTGTCAAAATTAGTCCTTTGGTGAAAAATATAAAAAGTTTGAGAAAATTACAAGTTTGGTCCTCCAAGTTTCAAAATTGGCAAAAATGGTCCTTGGAAAATTTGAAAATGTCAATTTTGGTCCTTGCATTATTGAAACTTGTCACTTTTAACCCTTGGATCAACTTTGATGAAATGGCAGCAATGGTCCCTTGAATTTCAGAATTTACAACAAAGGTCCCTATCATATTAAACCCTTATACCCTTTG